>VXAL01017311.1:11690-44679 GCA_013399475.1 Chauna torquata
GGGGGGAGGGGGGCAGTTGAAAGAAAGGTAGTGGCTGATGGCACTAACCCTAAAAAAACAAAATGAGATCTAGCCAGATTCGGGTGAAATGACAGACTGTCAAGGGACTAGCTGTTGGCTGTAAGCACCATCTTAACTTCCTACATGAAAAGCAAAAAAAAAAATATGTAAAGTGCAAGCAGGTAGCAAATCACCTGACCTCTTTCCTCAAGAATAGAACAGTGTACTTTTACTTTTCCAGGAAAAGACTAACCCAAGTGTCATTTTTCTATGACTTTAACTTTTTATTTAATCCAAAGAAAGGAATTATTTTGGTAACTGTAAAGCCATGACAGCCACACTGCTGGCACATTAGGTATACTCTGGTTCAGAAGTCACATGCCCAGCTTTGCCCTGAGGCTGGATGGAGGTGAAGCACATCAGCCGCTTGGTATCCTGAGACACCATCCAAATAATCTTAGGCCAGCTTGGGTTTCTAAACAATCTCGAAGGTGCCTAAGTGGTGTATTTGTTACCACAAAGAAAACTAGTGACTTCTGTTAAATTGCCCTTAGCGGTTTTGGGTGAAGTGAGACTGAAACACAGGAATCCCTCAGAAAAAGATTCTCTCAAAAATGTTCCTGAATATGTGGCCTGATTTTCACTAGTGCTAAGCATGAAGCAACCCTCACTTGCTTACCATCAATTTAAAAAAAAAAAAAAATCACTTCAGTTAATGCACATAACACAGGTCTTTGTATAATCCTAGGCACAGCAGAATTGCTGAGCCCTTTACATTCCTGTTATAAGATAATTAATGGAGAATAAAACTTAGTAATGGGAGTTTCAGATATGGTTTTGTGCTACACTTTTAGAGGCCTGGCAGAGAAACAAGAATCTAGGAGTCAGGGCTATGCTGGCTCCAAGCCACCTCTGGCTCTCTGATTTCAGCTTTTGGCATAATTTAGCCAAGTCCATCTGTTGCTGCTTGCCCATGGGCATCTACACAGCCAGGAACCACAGCAAGGCTGTGTGTTACGGTCCTGCTCCTCATGTATTTCCCTCCCAAACATACACGTCTGTGCCAGAACTGCTAAATGCTCACTCAGTCTCAGTTACTGAGACAAAGCGGTCGGTTTTAACGCTCCTTTCCCAGCACACAGGGGCAGCGGGGAAGCAGGGACAACTTTTCTCCCTCCCACTTTGAATGTTTTCCAGATTTCAGAGTTTTCTCTTCTCACCCAGGATATCCTTCAGCAGACTTTTCAAGAAGAGAGAGTGCCTTCTACATCCTGACATATATGCCTGCAGCCAGGTGTCTGCAGCATGCACCCAAGACATGGAAGACCAAACGGTAGCCATGCTGAGACACTCAGCCTAGGGAAAGGGCTCCCTCATCCCCAGCAATTCCCAGACAAACTGGAGTCAATCCTCAACCCGAGCATGCTAAACCCAGGCCACATTCACAAGTAGTTTCTGTTTCTACAAAACAACATTTTCCAGTAGAAACGAACCCCCAACACTCAAACAACTCCACCAAGCAAAAACAGCTCGCCAAAATATTTTTTAAACAGCCCAATTGAAAAAAACTCACTTTTAGTTAACAAGTCAAGTGAACATTCATGTCAGAATATTACTCCCAGCCTCACTGAAATTCTCTGAGCTTTGTGGGTCCAAAATACTAAATCGCAAACCTCAAAAGATGACCTAATTTCACATGACTGTGCTTTGCCTCTAGCTTTTTCTGCATGGTATTTTGACAGCTGTCCTTCCTGTTTCCTGCCACAACTGAAATTTGAATATGCAGATATCTAAAGAATTGGAGAAAGTTAGCAAAGGTTTAACTTTTTGGAGTGTAACATAGTAAACTCAGATAAAGTAATATTTCTGTGTGATGATCTAGAGCAGCTTTTTTGTTTGTTTGGTTGGTTGGTTCTTTTACAAAACTGCATTTCTATTCTCTTTGCAAGCCAGTTAAACCAGAACTTAAGAATATGAATAGGATATTAATAAATACAGTCTGAATGCATACTATGAGATGTCCTAGTGTGAAAGCTTGGACATACTATGTATTTAGATGCCTGTGTTACATACACACAGGACTATGCATCATATCCATGCCCTGAAGCTCTAAAAGCTTATTAGCCTTGGCTTTGATAAAGCTTAGTACTGAATGACAGCACATTAAGAACAGGTCTCCCCTCCAAGCAGATGGCCACTCCTTATGGCAGGGACAGAGAACATGGACACAGGCTTATTGTTCCTCTGAAATACTCAGAAAACTAAGACCTAGGTGGTTTTTGTTTTTGTTGGTGGTGGGTTTTTTTTTTTTTCCTTACTTCAACTCTTACATATAACGAATAAGTACACACAAATACACACATGCATGTTACCTAAAACAACAAGGTTCACTTCTTTTCCAGCATTTATTGGACTGGAAGTTTGCAGTGCTGGAGGATATTTATCCTGTATTTATAAGAGTGCTTAAAGCAAGCCCAGAAGAATACAGGCTCCCTTTCTGCCAATCATCCTGTATCACACTAGCAAACCCAGCTAGCCCCTCTTCCATTGCCTGTAATGTCACTGGGGGGCCCTGGGTCTGCTATTTCCACTCCATAAAGCCAAAGAGAGGGATATTCATATCCCACAGTGGCATCATCAGCTCCACTCTCTCCTCTACCCTCTTCTTGTGAGTTACAGTTACCACATGCCTGACATTTGCAGGAAAGTAGTAGGCCCTGAAGATCAAATTACCAGATGTCATTTTCTTTTACTCAGCCAAACAGAAAACAATCGTACAAGAAGTGACTGCCTTGATATGTTCCCCTGCCTTCCATGCTATACAGCTGCTTTCTTCTCAGTGCAGATTTTTCTTTTCACTCCAGGGGCTAAGCTAAGCAAGCAAGAATGGAAGCAAAGAAAGAAAGAAAGAAAGAAAGAAAGAAGAAAAAAAAGGAAAAAGGAAAAAAAGAAAAAAAAGAAAGAAAGAGTTGTAACAAGAAAAGAGAAAAAAGAGAGAACTTTTCTATGTTGGCCTTGGCAATCAGCCAGAGAGCAAAAGCAGATTTATAGCTGTTATTGTAAACAACTTAAAACTGAGGCACTCAGCTATCTGTACTGTGTCATCATCAATTTCATCCTTTAAACACACTCCAAAACTTACTTTCCACTTTGAAAACTCATTTTCCTTCCCTAATCTATCGGAAATATTTGGTAAGTGTTTTCAAGCTAGATGGCAATTGAATTTCTCAACATCCAGGTAGGTAGGTTCCTTTGTCAAGCACTTGTGTGTTCTGTTGCTTAAAGTCACATAAGGAGAAGAGGAGAGCTGGACTGCTTGCATTTCTCTTTTGGAAAGTGGCTTGCCAGTCAAGAAACAAGATCTCTCTAAAGAAGCCAATTTATAGTCTCATGGTGCATAGGAGCATTTTGCATATCACTATCTGCCAAAATAATTTGTCAGCAGGGTGAATATCCTCAGCTGTGCATCAGGTGTTGAGATGCTACAAAATCATTAAGAGCCCTCATTCTGAGGGCTCAGGGATGGGTGGGTGGGAAATGAGGAAGCTAAAATCCCACCCAATCCACTCTGGGGATCTACATCCTGAATAATAGAATTATTTGGTAATAAGTACTGATGAGAAAAAAAGCATCCTACAGGATGCAGTACGGGATGTACTCTATTTCCATCACATACTGAAGGGGCAGAAACACAAACCCACCTTCTCATATGTGCTGCAGTTGTTAAAACCCCTTAGCAATTCAGCATCTCAACAGTGAAGGCTGGAGACTTAATTCTGGAAGAAAACAAGCGCTATTGGCATTGCACTCACATGCAAAAATAAAGTCATACACATGCAAATCAAAACCAAATCCTAGTTTCTCCCTTTTCTAATTATGCTTAACAAGAACAGAAGCAAAAGACAATGTCTTAAAGCTGGGAAAGGGGTTGACAGGATGATGTGTCTAGGGCCTGTAAGTACCAAACACTAATGACTGTTGCAGAAATTTTAATAAGTAAAAAACATGATTTTTCTACACCCAAGTTCTCTGAAGATGAGGCCAGACTTTGGCAGTAGTGACAGCAAAATCCTATTAATTAATAGGGGAAGTGGTGATTAAATAAGGTCTTCCACATATTCAATCACTTAAAAGAGACTGCAGACGTTGCTAAAAGTTCATATTAAACAATTTTCAGAATCATCTGATTTTCACTGTTTGCAGCAGTCCCTCAGGTCTGGTGGGTGCAATCACCATAGAGCCATGGTTTGTCCCTTGATATGGCAGGAAATGCATGTGGTAACAATTTCCCTAGTCCTGTTTCTGCATCTTCAGATATCAGAGCAAAATGCCAGGATTTTCTCATGCCCAGAACTGTCTCTGAATCGGTAACAACATGGCCGAGGTCACTCAAAACCTCTGGAATCCTGAGTTGAGAATGGCTGTTCTCAGGTTTAGCCTCACATGCACTATCTGTACGTGATACACTCAGGATATACCAAAAACATATTTTATGTGGGCCAGTCTTTGGAAAGATATTTTGGTGATAACATTCCTCCCCATCCCCTGTGATTTTCGCATTGCTTTTCTCTCTAAACTGTGTACCTTTCTTCTGCAGTTCAGTCAAGGTATACTTGACTGTATTCAGACATGTCCAGGAATCCCTTGTCCTAGCTATGATAGAGATGAATATCACTACACTAGAGACATTGCCTGGGGTGAAAGTGGACATGAATTAATTACCAATGTGGGAGAGGCTCAAGACTAGCTTGTGAATTAATATTGGTCCAGGTATGTCTTATTTCCAGTTTCATGACAAACTATTTGTGAAATTCATCTATATCCTGTATCTACAGGTGGATTTGATCAAGCTTGTTGTACAAGCAGAACCAGAAGGAAAAGGAAAATTCTTCTAGAAAAATTCTAAGAGATGGACACTTAAATTAGCTTCCAGATAGTAACAGATACCAGCAGCAGTAGCTGTCCTTAAAGAAACTTTTGAAATCCTACAGGCTGCAAAGCAGCACAGGGCACTAAGTAAGATTTGTATTTGCTGTCAAGCTGGAAAGAGTATGAATTTCACTGGGAAGTATTTCTATCCACAGTTCTACAGTCTCCTGATTGTTCTTATATTCATGATTGTACAACAAAGTAAAAATAACTATCCTGCTTTTGAGAATCTCTTTACTGAACTGACTATACAAAGAAAATAAGAGATTCAAGCTATTTCTGGCAGGATGTGATTTTAAAAACAGGGATCTCACAGAGAAAGCTCACTTCTTTTTGTAAGCCAAATTCCACCATTTTTAAGATGGTTTAAGACTTGCTATTGTCTGTCAGGGTGAAAAAAAATTCTGGACGGCAAGAAATGAAGGTTGAAAACAAATTATTCAAGTGACGCCAAAATTCTGTTAGATTGTCATTGTTATATTGTAAGTTTTTAAGGGAATGTGAAAGTGCAGAAATATTTCTTTTCAGAAACACAGGCATTTATCAAGGTAGAATTCCAAAGGAAACCAATAATTGTTCCTTTTTTTCAACTGAAAATCTCCAGAAAAAATGAGGAAGGCTAAAATATTGAAGTATATGGAAAGAATAAATATTCACATCAGGAGCGTAAAGTACATGAAATTCACTATTAATCATGTCTGGGCACAAGAGCGTAAAATAATTAACAGGTGCCTTCTTTGTCAGGAAAGTCTCCAGAAATGAGAGTAAAGGAAGATTTACAGCAGCAATTGAAGAAAAGAATTCCTAATGGTGGATAAATTTTAGCTTCCATCTGGAATTTAGGCAAGATTTTAACTATTGTGACTGCATCACACTGACAATGGTGAGAGCTTTCAAAATACAGGACCAGACCCCACACTCGGATGCATCATTTTTTTTCTACTCAGTCTCACTGAGGGAACTTGCTTTCACTCAAAACAACTTCTTATCCATTTGCTACATTCTTATAATTACATAAAGTACTTACAAGAATTCTTCACAGTACTTTCCCTATTTAACCCATATTTACCTTTTCCTGAACCATTCTCAGTTGTCTTTATATCATTTTTCCTCTTTTTTGAGTTATATGCATTTTACTCTTATGGTTTAAGCTTGTAAACTAAATCTGAACCAGCAAACTAATTCAGGTTTACTATGAAAACACACCAGGACAGACTTCTTTGCCTATTTAAGATGCTGAGTTTTCCAGTGCAAGAATATTGGGGAAACACTTGAATTTTTCAATTCTTCATCAACCTTTGAACCTTTACAGGTTCACAATCACTAGGCAGCTGCTGCACATGTTCAAATGCAAGTGACCTCTCTGTATTTTCTTAACTTTCACTAGATGAGCATTCCTTTTCCTTTCTGCATGCAAGCTTGTATCCCTGATGCTCTTTTCACCTTGTACCACATGAAGATTTCTCTTAAAAAAAAAAAAAAAAAAACACCACCAACAAAAATACCTTGTAACATCTGTATAGTCACACTGATTTCCTGGACAATGATCTGATTCTTGTGGTTGAGTTAAAACACTTGGCATTCATCCTTCTTTTTCTTCCCTCTCAGGGACTAGGTTATTATTGCCTCATAAAGCAGTGCCTGGGTGGTATTACTAGCTAATTAACGTCTATTTAGCGTAAAGGGCTTCCAGCCCCTTTAGACATTTTTTCTTCCTCTCTCTGACAGGACCAGATGGCACTCTGGCCAACCTCTGTCCACCCTTCACAAGCCATGCACTCAATTCAGACAACGCATCTAGCAGCTTTGGAAACACATTACTTTTACATATGCTAGATGGGCAGATGCTAGAAGAGTGGTTGTTACTGCTCCAAACAACGGGAAAATGCGTGACTTCAATTGAAAGACATAGGTTAAATGTCTACCAAGGAATAGTCACCTTTTCATTTTTGTACACTATTGTGTTACTTGTTTTTATTTTCTATCTCTCATCATATAACAAGGTGATAAACACATACGTAGGAAGAGAAATACATGGCCAACAATGAATGCTTGCAACAGGCTCTAAGGCAATGGTTATGCCCACCTCACTGCACCATTAGATCACATGATAAATCAGGATGATGAACCCACTCATATTCAAAGGAAGAGTCCAATTATATGTTTCAGTGGAGCCAGCCCAGAATACTTGACTTTTTTCAAGATAAAGCACCTGTAGTCCAAGTAACTGTCTTCCCTTTGGTGTTGTATGTACCTTTCATGCTGGTTTGATGTTTCTATTAAGATATGATCTGCCCCAGCTCCTGACTACTGCATCAAGATGCTAATTTTCACGTCCTTTGCACTCTACACATTGGTCACACATCAAAGAGCCTTCAGAAAGGGTAGGGGAAGGAGGAGCAAAACATGAAATATCATCAATCAAATGCCAGCTGAAAACTAATTAACATGAAGCTAACCTGATAAAAAATAAAAGTGTAAATAATTTTCTCTCAGAAAGACCACTGCCTCAAAACCATTACAGTCAAATTGCTTTCTACCCCAATATTTTGTGATCAGAAACAATGCCAAACATCATAATTATTTTTAGATCACATATTCTCTTCCCTACTTTCATTGAATGAAGTCACTTAAGGAATCTCTTTATTAGCACACTTTGTCTTTTTAGCTACACTCCTCACTTCTCAGAAAGCTTTAATTCATCTTAAAGAGATCAAGTATATATAGAGAGATGCCATAGAAGCTCCAAGTAGCCTGCAGGCATACTATGACCAGCTGTGGTCTAATCCTCTTTTAACATCTGAGGAGGGTTACTGCCAACCCATGTTTGAAAGAGAAATGACCACTAAGAAAACAGGCCCAGCTGGTCAACTGAATGACACTTTCTCTCACAGCAAGTCCCACGTCACCTGCCCTAGTGACAGGGTATAGGATCTCGCACTTTGAGTTGGAAGTGATGTGCAATATTTCAGAACAGATATAAAACATTGGACACAGATGACTTTCAAAAGATCCGTGAGAACTCCCTGGATGACAGGAGGTGTCCCCTTCATGCTCTGCCATATTCTTTTTTAGGGAACTGTACTCCAACTCGTTAAAATCCTCTCAACAAGTTTTATTTGGGAAAAAATAAATAAATAAATAACCTGAAGGGACAAACCTTTGTAAAGAACCTGCAAGCTGCTTTCAGCTGCCAAAAATACAAAAGTACTTTGTAAGCTTTTGCTTTAAAATGCCAGGTTATAAATGCTTGACTTTCCAACCTAAGTTTGGTTGGAAAGTCAAGCACTAAGAAGCCTGGAAATACCAGAGCTCATGTTATCTGAGCATCACACAAACATTATGACAACCTTTAATTACATTGCCACATGCTACTTTCTTCTATTGGACTCTTGCTTCAATGTTCAAAAAGACCTGCTTAATATCCTTTTGTATTCTGTATATGCAGTGCACAGCCTCAAGGTTCATTTATCCCACGCTACCAAAACTGTGCACAGAATGTAAAATGATTAATTTTCTCCTAAGCATCTCTGACAGAGTCTCCCCATAATATCTGAGTTTCTTGTGGCCATGAAATTTACCCTCACTGTGTTCCTCTAAGGCAAGGCTGCAATATTATCTGTATTCTGCAGGTGGGAAAATGAGAGTCAGAAGAAAGAAGGCACAAACTTTCCATTAATTTTAGTAATACAACCTGAGGCACACAGAAAGCATATTACTCAGTTTCCAGCCCTTCACTCTCTTTCAAAGTCTCCTTGCAATGGCCTCCCAGAAACCCAGCCTACTTCATAGCAGACAAGCATAAAATGAGGAGCCTGTTGTTACTTGCCATTTATTAAGTTTGTTTTAAATCTGCATCATTCAGAAATTCTGTGGAGGAAATTGAGGAGAGAAGCCAGTCCTCTAGAGCAGCTTTTAGCTGCTTTAACTGTAATAATACCTTGCTTTCTCCACTGCAGTCCCCTGCCTCATTTACATCTTTCAGCTTTGCAGCAAATGAGGCAGTGTCTAAACATACTTCAGAGCTTGCCCATCTGAACAATCAATAATCTGCATCAGCTCAGAACTCTAGATTCTGGAGAGAAACAGCCACCATGTCCCTAACCTGTCTCCTTCTCCTCTTATCTATCTGCACCTCATGTCTTCCTTTCATTTCTCATTTTGTTTTCCCATTGTGATTTCTTCTGTTCCTCTTTGTTTTCTCTGCTTCTCTGCAACAGTCCCTGAAGACTGCACAGCAGCCTGTCCCTTCCCATCTGCTCCAGTCCAAAGACCCTGCGGGTCAACATTTTCTCCTCCACTTCCTTTTCCCATTCAGTTCCATCATCTTTTTCCTTCTGTTCCCTCCCCCTCTACCCCAGATATCTGACTGTCCCATCTGCTCCTACTTGCCTACTTCCCATCCCTAACCCTGCTCCCCAAGTTGCTGCACACACTCCCTTTTGTTTCTACTCCGTCCTTTGGCTCTTGCAACCTCTTTTCCCTGCTCCTCTGTACACCTTTCCTGACCTGTCTCCGTTTCACCATGATTGCTCCTTCCTTTTTTTCCTTCCTGCTGGAGATCAGCAGTGCGGTCCCCTTCCTTCAGCCCCTGTGGGCACACCAGCAGCCAGGAGTAAGCACAGAGGGGCCCCACTCAATTCCTCTCTGAGTGTGTACAGACAGAAATTTTCAAAACAAAGCTCCTGAATCTGAGGTGTCTCCAAGAGGCATGAACAATGTCAGGGCAAACTCAGGAACAAAGATAGCAAAAGGCATTTCCCCAGTACTATGGTGACACTTTATGAATTGCAAAGCCTCCAAAATGTCATTCCAGTGCGCTAACAGCACTAAAACTTCTCAGGAAACAGCTGCTGGATTTATTTATTTTAAAGAAAGTAATTTAAAGCAATACATTTTCCCCAAATCTTGTCTTCAGAAACAGCTGACTTGTGTTAAACTTTTAACTAGAACAAAAAGAGATAGAATCAAAGACTGAGTCTTACCACAAAAAAAAAAAAAAAAAAAATCAGCAAAACGAATTACATTTTAGAGAAGCTGTAAAGGAAATAGTGCCTTACAGTAAGCAGTGACAGGTACACTCTACTCTGGGCAGTGCTACTTTGCTGGTGATTAATGTCTACCAGATAAACATAATTGTTCCAGCTAAGCAGACATTTCCAGTCACACTGATGTAAATAAAATCATTCCTCTCATCAATTAGAAGCTATTCCACATGTTGTCACCCTCTCTCCACACTGCCTAAAAGTGTCTAAGCATCATTTTTCTCCCAGTTTTGCAAGCCCCAAGTTTCAGGCCCTCCATACCAGTCTATTAAAAACTGCACCTGAGTTCATCATCCCTAGCACTGCAAAGAGCACAAAACCAAGAACTTATCCAGAATCCCCCCAGAGTAATGGAGGAAAGCCTGGTGAGCATTTCCTGGCAGTGCAACTGCAGATCACCCTTCCTTCCCACAACACCTCCTCCTCCTTTCAGCAGTGTCCAGTTTGCTGGAAAGTTTCCAGTTTGTACTGGAAAGGCAGCTACAAACTCTCTTCCACACTGCATCTGCCCTGGAGCAGTACTCAGCAGGCACTGTGCAGCCCCAGTCCACACACATCTGAGACAGAAGGCCTGGTTTTGAAAATCTAAAGCTGAAGGACCAAAAAGCTGAGGACCGCTTCTAAAACAGGCAAGAAGAAAAAGAGATGCTCTTACACAAAATTTGAACAAAGCAAACAGGATTGCAGATGTGAGGATATCTTACATGGGTGTATTATCAGCAGCAAAACCACTGTTTAGTCATCTTATACCTACAATGGTATCACTGGCTTCAGATGGTAGGAAAAATATTGCCTACAACTTTGAAACTAAGCAGTGATTGTAAAGGTTTCTGGTTTTGTACAGTGCATCAGAACTACCTTAAGGGTGAGTGCATCAGTCTTTCTCATTACCTATTGCTGTGAAGGTTCCTGCTGGAATATCAGACATCCAAAATAATGTATTTACCTTTGGAAACATGGATGCATATTTTTAAGAGAGGGAGGTGCCAAAAAAAAAAAAAAGGCAAGAAGAAGAAACAAAAGAGAAGAAGCAAAAGGACTACTGTTATTTCGGCAGGTCAGCACAACTCGTTAAGCTTAAAGGAGCCAGTAGGAGTGGTGTGTGGTGATGGTGACAGTGCGTCATGAAGCAGAGAAATGCAGAGGGCTCTTACTGCAGCATATGGGTCTGGCTGGCGTCCTTTTGTTTGTCAGGTACCTCATAGTGCGGCGAAATCTTGCTGAGACCACTGTCGCTCAGCATCCTCTTTCGAACCGCAGGGTTCCACCGATCTGATATTCTAGGGAGGGAAGAAGGAAGAGAAAGGCATTCAAACCCAGAAATGACCTCATGTGCTCCACTTCAAAGCTCTTTTATGCTTGTTTATACCCACCACTTTTCAGCTCATAGCAAGCTAGCTTAGCCTAATTCACTGTGAGTACAAGACCTTCCTAAAGAGGAACAGGAGCATTTCTGATCTGCCCAGAGGATGAGAAGAAACAGAGACACTTCACCGTCATTCTTAGGCTCAAAGGACTTCAGGGCCTGGTATCACAGTCTTGACTGTGCAGAGAACAGGTTTGTAACTTGATAGATAGAGATTTATGTCTGGGGCAGATATGCTCAGAGGGTGTGAGGACATTGAAAGGTGCTGAAGGCACCCCTTTAGTTCTGCTGCTTGCTCCAGGATGTGTAATAGAATAGACATTACTCCAACTTCCTTCTGTCATTACCATTGCTACACCCAATTGTGTCCCCAGGTCCCCACCCTTTTCAATAACTCCTTCACCTTCAGAAAAGGGGACCAGAAAAGAAATGCCCAAGTCTAATGCGGCTGCTGAAGGCCAGATCCCAGTACCACTCACCCAGAGGCCTGCTCCACTACCAGATCAGGCATTCCAGGTGGCGTCCCCCCCTGCTGTGACATTACCAGCTCTGGGTCCAGAATAAAAATCTCGTCCTGCGAAATTTCCGTCACAAAGTGCAAATGTTCCTGTTGGAGTGATATAAGGAAGAAATAATAAACCTGTGGCATCACTGGTCATACAGAAAGCCCAGTTGTCTATAAGAAACCTGAGGGTAGATCAGGCTGAAGAGCATTCATGGGACTCTGTGTATTTATTTGAGCGCATACATATACACACAACAATACCAATGCCACTGAAGTTGTCAATGAACATTATTAGATTTTAAACCAAACAAGATTCCCAACCAGCAAGCTTCACGCTCACAGCAACACTTAAAAGGCTCTTGCTCAGTGACTCAGGTCCTGTCAACACCATTCAGCTGAAAACTGGAGGTCTACCCAAAAAGCTGAGGTTTGCATTTCCAAAGGAGGGTATCACCTAAGATCTGCCCTCAACTGATGACTCATAGTCTGGGGGTACTCTCTCAATCCTCAGTTGCTTGTACATTCCAGTTTTGCATCTCCATTACCACAGCTCTCTTTCTCAGTCCCTCTTTTTGTTGTTGACACAGAAGCCCCATTGTCCTTCAAAAACACTGAGCGTGAGTAGGCCTGTCTAAGTAAGTGGATGGACAGGAAACTTCCCACATTTTGTGCACAGGAACCATCACGCAGTGTTGATCTTTTCCCCACAGAAACACAGGGCAAAGGAATAGGAGGGAAGGATGACAATTTGTACAGAGTCAGAATTAAAGAAATGCAGAATAAACCAAATGACATTGTCCAGTTTAACCTGTAGCAGCATATTCTTCATCCTTGCTTTCCAAATGTTAAAGTACAACTTCATCAAAGCATTTATATGACTGTGTGCAAAGGCCCTTGGTGGTTACATGCAGACACTGAGTCTGGGACCTCTGAGCTAAAGTCACAGCTCCTTCTGCTTGAACTAAACTGCTAGCTGCATATGTCCATATAATTCAAAAACAGGTTACATAGTTCTCAGGGGGACCAGATGCAAATGACTAATAGGTAAATCAACAGTTTACACTTAATGCTGGGCCATTAATTGGTCTGTTCTAGCTACAAATCAGGAACACCAAAAGCACTGTAAAATTTTCAAGTTGTCTTTCAGAAAATATATTCAGATTGGCAGATCTACAACACAGATTGGAATCTAATGGAACTACATACTGTTTGTGGTTTCCTTGGGAATATTTGATACAACTCTGCTCATCATTCTCAACTGGTAACATCACATTAATCTCCATAGTTGTTTTTTGTCACACACAGGATCAGGACTTCCAGTGACCAAAAACATCAGTGAAAAGATTAAATCAAATAGTCTAGTGTCACACAGATACCCTTAGAAAGACATGATAAGAATGAAAAACATAGAAAATTCTGATTTGTATATCAGGTTTGTAGTTAAACTGAAAAGCACATGATCAGCAGATACAAAACTTCAGTGAGCTCAGTGAGACGATGTGAATTCTATCATCTGAAAAATGGCCCAGAATTTGTTGTCTGTTTTTCACAAGACATCAGCAGCGTTCTAGAACACACAGGAGCAATGGCAGATAATTCATTTTAAGCTACATCTGGCATAGCTTTAAAAAAGTCCTATAGAAACAGTAACAAAGTAGAGATTTACCTGAGATCTGTCAATGCGGTAAAAACGATCAGCAGAAGTTGCTGCAAGGAAGAGAAACAAGAAAGCAGCAGTGAAGCAAGTGGTCTGAGCAGAACTGCACGAACAAGATGGGCTGAGCTAACATCAGCACCATGTAAGACAACCTCTGTGTCAGTGAAGTCACATTGGTTTCAAAAGAGCATAATTTGATTAATTCATTATTTCCATATTCCTACCCCATTAAATGATGAATTTAAAGGTGGGGCTTAACAAAACAATATTCTCTGAAACTATTAACTTGAAATAAACACTTGAAAATGCAGGAAAATGGCATTTGAAGTTTATAAGAATTGATTACATTAAAATACATGGCAGAAAGAGCTGCATTCTTCCAATGACAGTATAACAAGTACATCATAAAACTGATAGGTCTAATAGGATTAATTCAAATTCTGAATCTAAAAAACAATAAGCTGTTTGGCAGCTTTTTGTAAATCAAATATTCAAATACTCAACCTGAATTACCCATACACTCAAGGAAAATTTATTCTACTCATGAACAACACATGAAAAGAGGGGAGAATTGCTAAATAAAGTACTTAATATGAATCTTGGCACTTCCAAATAATCTACATCAAGATAACTAGAAGTATTTTATCACCTACAACATGCTTCAGCAGATGCAATTTTTTTGTTTCTGCTTTGCATTTAGTTTGGCCAGTGAAATCACAAATTTGTTCATTCTGGGGTTTTGGTACAACAGCACAGTAATATAGCCTTGTCATTTTTGGCACTGCAAGGGAATATCAAATACCTAAAGACAAAAACTGAGTGCATCTACCCACCCAGCTTTCTCCGAAAACCAAACAGATCCTAAATATACGTTTTATCAATTTCCCTCATGAGAGACAAGGAAAAGTGATTACAAACTGTCAAGGAGAAACTGCTTTTGTTCTGAACAATAAAAAAATCAGTCACCACATGCTGAAGCTTTTGCAAAAGCAGATGCCATCTGTTTTAGCTGCTAATTCTAGTGCTCTGGAGTCTGATGTAAAGCCCAGATAAGTTGCCTGCTTTGGCAAAGTTTGGGTCAAATACAAGAATTACACGAAGTGCACTCTTACAGGAGAAGTGATTACATTTCCATCACCTAAACACTGCAGTACTTACACAGAAAAGAGAACAAAGAACACAGCCTTGCCGACAGCAGAGTGCTGCCACAAGCAGCTGCGCTCTGAGTCCCGGTACTGCCATGTGATAGGTGCTGCATCACAGCACAGACACTAATAAAACAAACCTCAAACCACCCTTGGAAGAACATGCCTCCTTGGAGCGAAAATGCTACAGAAGACATTTTGATTGCTAGATGAAGGCCCTGTTTCATTTTTCAAAGGGTAAAGGGAGGTACACAGCTCCCTTTTCACCTGCTCAGTGTAGCAAGAAGCAACAGCTACCCCTCCCTGGTGGTACTCTTGGGTGTGCTATCCTTCGCATCCACACCAGAAGCAAGCAGTACGCTAGGCACAACAGAAGGGAGACACACTTACCATCTAGGAAGCACCATCTAGGAGAGAGCCTCTGAACAGAAAGCGCTCTTGGGAAAGAGCTTTCTTGGTCCTGGATAGGGCAGGGAAATGACATAAAAGATAATAAATAAATAAATAAATAAATAAATAACCACAGTTTTTTCTCTGAAAAGACTATTTCCTAGCCTCTGCTTTTTTGATTTTTCTCTACTGATGGCATACAATGTGCAAAACCTGCATAACACAAACCCACTGGATTTGCTCCACACTGACATCAGGGTTTTAACATATTGTAACAGAGAGCAAATGGCTTACTCTCTGTAAGTAAACTTCAGCCACATCCTCAGCTATCCTCTTCCCTTCAGCCCAGCAATACCAAAAAGCATTGCATTAAAACCAACTTTCTCAGTTGTCTACAGCCCCCTTTATTTGTAGGGATAGAAAAACAGGCAGAGGTGAAAGAGAAGGTCAAAGATACACTTCAGTAAGAAAAAAAAGCTATGAACTCTAATTACTATGCTTGTTTTGTGTGTGCCTGTCACTTTCCTTTATTCCAGAGCAGTGTTTTCACACTCTTTCCCACCTCTATCAATCTGCTGCTTAAAGCAATTCCCCGCTTTGCTTGTCCCTGGTGCATTTCAAATGCATATCAGGGTAAAAAAAAAGTGTTATTCTCCACATCCAGAATACAGACAGTGCAGGCCTGGGGACCACAGCTGGCCAAGACAGCAGACATCCTACATCAGCTTGTTCCTACTATGGCTAAAAAGACCTGCTCCTTGAGGTCCAATGGACATTACTTCAAGAACCAAACCAAATGGCTGGGGAGGAACAAAGGACTTCAGGCAGGGTGCCCCTTGCTTTCTCAGCCCTCACTGAGCTGGAGACAAGAGGGATCTCAGAAGGCAGAAGGTGGTCATGGCTCCATGCTGTGCTGCCAGGGGATGGCCAGCCAACTTCCTAAAGCCACTAGAACTCAACATCGAAACACAAATAGATTTGCACAGGACAAAACACAACAGCATGGACTTGGGGCACCCACCCAAAATTTGCATAGAGCCAGATTCTATCCTTATTTATGTCTTAAGCAGTAAGATCAGCACACCTGCATATGATGTAAATTCATGCACATACTAGCTCAAGATTGAAGTTTACTGCTCCTTAAGACAACAGACTATGGAGGGGTATACCAATGCACAAGGTGAGAAAACAAAAAGCAGAAGCAATGGGAAGGAAAGGTACCTTTAAGAAAAGTATTGCTCTGCACAGAAAGCATAGGATGTGAATAATCCATATGTATGTATATTCATAACGTAGGCATAGAAAGGTGAAAATAGACCAGGATACAACGATATCTCACTGGGACTTGCCAGAATATCATACAGAGACCTATCACCTCTCCTGACTGCAGGATGCAGGACAAATGATTTTTGTATTGGGAATTGTACAGCTATATCAGGTGAGTAGCTGTTTGAAAGTCTAGCATCAGAAAGTAAAGGCTGGTTGAAGAAGTAAATTCCAAAAACAGATTTCAATCAGTCATGAGTTTTCAGCCAGAAGGGAAAACGGGGCTATGAACACTTAACCCCTAGCATAACACAGAAATCCACCCTCCAGCTCATCCTTCTAAGTCACCACTCCAGTCTGAACTACAGCAGACCTTTTAGAAAGGCATCTAGCTTAAGTGACAGACTCCATGTGACACAAAACCCAACAATCCCTTGGGCAGCTGGCATCACATCCATGGTTTGAAGGAGGAAAGTGAGACTGCTTTGTATACAAGATGAGGGAAAGTGCAGAAACTTCAACACACAGAACGAAAATTTATGATGTATCATGCACATCTAACACACCTGGAACATTCATACAGATTCTCAAAGGTCTGAAGTTTTCTATATGTTTTCCTCTGCTTTTACTGCCTGTTGTCAACATCATTAAGAAAACCTAGAAGTAGTAGTTATTTCTCAGCAATTTATCTTACTGTTTTGCAAATCTAACATATTCCTAAAACACCTCTTATCCAGGTAGCCATGTCAGAAAAAATTAAGAAAAAAATAAAGAATATATCCACAGAAAAATGAGTGTTTCATTGGTTCAATTCCCCAGGCTGTCCAGACATGAGTCAGTAAGACTGTAAGGAAGAAGCAGGCTGCTTTCTTCAACCTGCGGAAAATCTCAGAGAATGCTGAAGGAAGTTGTCATTTCAGCCTGAACGGATAAAACAATTTCCAAATTGATTACAGACCAAATAATGCCCTCAAGAGACAGACCTCACTCTTCGATTTACAGAAAGGTATCTGATGTTTTTTCAGCCATCTGAGAAAAAATGATGTCATGTTGACTTTGTACAGATACACAGAAGTGTTTGGCTTCCCTAGATTCCTGGTCAACAAAATGCCTGCATGCACTATGTGTCATTTTCAAGCAGCTGCGATGACAATTAGTACTTTAAGTTTTGATAGATACACATTCCTCAGCCAGGTGAACCCATCTCAGTGCCTGGCATGATGCCACTGCAAAAAGGGTAACGATTTTATTTGTTATCATGACAGCTTTTGCATGATTCATCTTATTAGCTTCTGCCGCTGGGATTGACTGGAACCTCCTATTATTGCCTTTCCTTTCTGGTTATCCAGGATGGAAAAGCAAAGACATATCCAGACAACTCACGTGGCATCTTCTCAGTGCCCTAGAATTTGGAACTTGACTATAGTCCTGGCAACAGATCTTGTCTGAAGTGTTACTGCAGCAACTTACAGATTCTGCTTGAATAAAAATAAAATATCTTCTGATTCATGATAACTGCATCTATAGACACCCTGACAAAAATCAAACAACCTTAGTTCTCTCCCGTATTTAGACTCACAGATTTTACCTGATCCCTTAAACCTTGCCGTAATGTACTGGTTTTGTCTCCAACTTCTGTGCATTACAGGAGAGATGAAGAGAACAGCATAACACTCTATAACATGAACTGTTTCTGCAAATAGGGACCAAAAAGCATCTCTCAGTGGTTAAAGCATCAGATTTGAAATACACCTATGTCTTTCTCTAATATGGGTTTATGCAGTTGTGGAATGCTTAGGTTTACTTGTATCACAGCTGAGGTGTATGTGGGAGAGTCAAGAGCTTTCTGAAATCCACTACATTTGCTAATTTCAACATATCTAAATGCACAAAGCTGTATGTATCTTAATATGTAGCCCACTATTTGAGAAAAGGTTCAGGCTGGGATACAAAGGACAAAGGGAAGAAAGCATCCAAAGACAACGATGCATATGAAAATGGTAGATGATATGAACAGGAGACGAGTAAAAGTTTTTAGACCTGGCAGAGTACATAATGCTGTGAAAATGAAGATAGGGATAATGCTGGTAAATGTAAACTCAAGTCACAAATTGCATAGGCTCTTTCCAAGAATCCATAACAGTTCAACAGCAGAACTAGCTTGGGAAGTCTCAGGTCCATGAGAGTAATATTTCATATACATTAAACTTGTTAGAGAAAGAAAGCAGAATGAAGAACAGTTCTAGCATCATTTTTCTCATTTGTACCTAGGCTTGCTGATATTGTTTCTGCTGACTCCCCATGTTTTGAGATGCAGAAGAATCACACAAGAAAACTGTGTTTATGAGACCTAAAAGTACCCATGACACCTTATTAGTGAGATAAGACAGTTTTGTCAACTCAAGAACCTTTTCATACCCTTTATCCCTTGTTTTTTCCCCCTTCTGTAATTTATAGAGAGATGCCAACAAATGTGGAACAAACCTCAAATTAACCTAGCAAGACAGTTTGTAGAAATGATCCGCTGAGAATAAAGCAGTGCTTGAACAACTCAGGATAAACAAGTACTGAAGACAAAACGCAGAGGGGGTGAGTTCAAAATGTAGCATCATAAAAAATTGATAGGAAGTTAGGGATTTCACACTGATATGCACTAGAGGAAATGGCTAGGCAATTAATTTATATACTGCTGTAACTGCAGAGGTTAGAGCCAAGTATGGGGCTGATTTCTGACATTTCATTCTGTTTTGGCCCTCCCCATATGCACAGCTTAAGTTCTTCATTTTACCTCAGGCAGTTTCCTACACATGGAGCAGTCAGCAGCCACTTAGTTTAATTTATAAGGAGTGGAACAGAATAACACGTGCTGTTTTATTAGCCGATTCACTAGACGCTAATGCAATGCTAAAACTCAGTTCCAGGGCAATGATTGATACAAATGTCAAAAATATGAAGTTAAAATTGGGCAGGGAAATGCAGAAACAAACCATGAACTGGTATGAAGGCAACTTCAGAAACACATGCCAAATTTGCATTTTCTCATAGTGTCTTCCTGGGTTCAGCACATCTACAGGTAGTCCTGCCAAACTGGAATTCTGTATCTCCCAGGTAATCATTAAGCCCCAAGAAATCATCTGCAGTTTCACCACTCTGGGTTCCCATCAGCTGGATCTCTGCATATTTTTTCAGTGAACTCATTCCTGCTGATCCCAACAAGACTTGCATTGTTAAATCTTGGAAAAGGCTATCAACACCATGCAAACTTCAGTCTTGTGGTCCTAGTCACTGTTTCAATTGACCACTGTTTGTATCAAGTCTCTGTGCTAATGTCAAATTAGCTCAGGAGTCAGTACATAGTTTACTCCCAATTTAAGCATTATGCAGCTTAATATTTTACTGAGAGTAATATGTGTTCCTGAACAATGTTTCCAACTGTAAAACCAAGTTCTGTATCATATAAACTGTAAAATATAGCTGTAAAATGCACAAAGAACCCAATTTGAAAAAATAGAACATCTTTGTCACGTACAAAAGAAACATTTGTGTCCAGGATGGTTCAAAAAACTACTCTGAAGATTATGTTAAACTAGAGGTAGATGACTGCAGTGAACAGAATTATTAAGAGGTTAGGCCTGCTAGTGCATCTTTTTTCTTAGTGGTAGACATTATTACTACAGCTACGCAATATAACATGTTATTGTTCCATTTCTCAGAGAAATAATTTTACCTTTGTTATTTTTCCTAAAGCACACATTCTCTCATTCACTTCAAAAGACAAGGCACTGCTATTGCAACACATCATGCTGTGCTAATTT
The DNA here is from genome assembly GCA_013399475.1 of Chauna torquata. Classification (NCBI taxonomy): domain Eukaryota; kingdom Metazoa; phylum Chordata; class Aves; order Anseriformes; family Anhimidae; genus Chauna; species Chauna torquata. The sequence goes on from VXAL01017311.1 coordinate 31,809, forward strand.
TAAAGATGATTCCGTAAGGTTTGCAAGGAAAAGAAATGTCCCAGGGAAACCAGAATGAACCTACATCATTTGAGGGCAAATGATAATCAAAAATTCCTCTAATGCATTTTTTAACAAAAGGAAAATCTGGGTTCAAATGCAAACAGTGCAGTTCACATTGTTATGTCTGTCTTTGCTCTGCATTTAATAAATGGAAAGCTCATCTTACCTGGTAATGAACTCTCTGTGTAGTAGAAGTTACTGACTGTAGGTCCTAGTAGGAGGATGAAAGACACGCCGATGATGAAAAAATTCAATCAACAGAAGTTATTTGCAGTTCTACTATTTGAAGTGGTTGGGCAGACACCATAAAATAATTTTGCAAGTATTTCTCACTTGTTTTAAGCATATTAAACAAATACCGAAGAATAGTCATGGAAAGCTTGCTTAAAGTTTAGATTTGCATGCATTTGGTCAACAACAACAACAACAACAAAACAAACAAACAAACAAAAAACCCTGATTTTAAAAACTTATACAGAGGTTAAGTTAATGGATCTTTACCATATCACAGACCTATTTTTTTCATGAAAACTATCCAAATTTAGAAATATCAGCAACAAAATGAAAGAAAAAAGCTAAAAGCCTTAAATCTTTCTTGCAAATATTTCTGAGTAATTAATACACTAAAGGAAATCACTGGCAATTCTCCCTGTTCTAAGAAAACCTCATGCTAGAGAGGTCATATCAGAATGACCGTGCTACTTAGCTGGGTTCAGGAATCTAATTTATTTTAACAGACATTTTGTCAAACAGTTTTAGTTTATGACACAGCCTACCAAAAAGCCTGGCCTACAGACTATAGTTCCCTAGTTGGCATGCAAGATGGCAGAGTGCAGAAGACCTTGGCACCTCCATTCCCAGCAAATGGGCCTGAGCCAAATCAAGCAAAAAAAAAATGACCCCATAAAAGGCTGGAGAAACACAGTTCCTCCACAATCACTATGGGTAATTCAACCAGAACTTCTGGCCATGCTTTCTCCAGGTTTGTAGAACCACTCTCCACCTAATACAGTCCATTTTAGGCTGGTTTGTGCTCAGAGATCACATTTGTAATCTGCCACGAACATCATCCCAATTATTTCATTGTAATTTTCCACCACCAGATACCTTAAACATATGTCACCTTACAGTAAGGTTTTATGCCTGTTGATAGTCATATATCAGGTCTGAAATGCAAAAAGGTGAAAGCCTGTAGTCTAAGGTCCATTTTCTGTCTGTAAGTGGCAGAGTTTTAAAATCACAGGGAAGTCAGTGCCTCCCAAAGAGCTTAGTGGGAGGAATGAGGTCCACAGTTCCTCATTTGGGACAGCTATTTAGAAATCCACATAAAGTCCTCACACTTGCAAATGCTTTTGAAAGATATCAGTAAAAGATTAAGAAACAGTGAGAGCTACTATACTAATGAAAATACATTAGCTTTATCACTAAATGCATACATTCTTAAAATTATTCAGATAATGGGGCGTTTGGATTCTCCATTTCCCAGATTGTACTGTAGAATGAACTCTCTTGTGGGAAGGTATTCAAGATGACAAAAGCAACATTATTATTAGCTTATAAGCATACTTCTCTGTATATTTGGAAATATCAGATTGATACTTGTAGTGTTCATTGGTGTCTCTGTTTACTTCATGAGCGTTAGAGAATGACATTTGCATAATTAGATCCATTCAAATACCATGATATTTATTCTTACATAATACACTTTCTAATCACTATTTTGCTTAGAAATTTGTATAATTTCAGCAATGTATGTGAAGAGTCCTGGTATTCTGTTCAAATTCAAGGAGAAGTAAGCACAACCACCCTTGTCAATTCTGTTATCATTTAAAAGGTTTCAGTGTGATTTATTATTTCCTGTTTAGGAAATGATGCTCAGTGTTATTCCTGCTTTTATTAGCATACCATAACTCTAAAGGTTTGTTTTCAGCAGTAGGCAAACTGCAATACTCTCAATACAAAGTTGTTGCAATTATGAGACCTCTGCAATCAGGACTGGAAGAAGCAGAGTACAGACTAATAAATGATATTTAAATTCACAAAAACCTCACCTCTTGTAGACGGTCAATGTACATACGACAGGTCTCCAAGTCACAATCTCCTCGTACAACTATAATTCCTAAAGGGATGGCTGGGAGAGCAAAAACAAAGAAAAATGTCTTTAACTGAGGTCTGTTGAACTTCAAAAGAAGATTGGCAACATGTTTTTTTTTTTTTTTTTTAATATCCTCGTTAAAGCTCTCTGTTATCTAAATCTTAACAGTCACTTACAAACAGGAACATAATATTCATCATTAGTCTTACCCACTTGTAATTATCAAAGATTCTGGCTTTCAACTGCCTTTGATACTGAAAAAGCTAAAGCAGATTCAGTTAAATTCTGTACTTCGTTGTCTGATGAGAACATCAGTTATTTTATGCAAAGAAAGGAACATGCCACAGTACAAGCATTCAGGGAGGTGCTCTTGTGCATTCACATATGAGTGATATTTCATTTGCAAAACTCTTAAGATTCTACAGAAATGATTTAAAGTAATGAAAAATAATTAAAAAATACTTTGTTAAAAAATAAATCTACTTTCTAATTTATTTTTAAGTTCTACTAGGATTTCGTTGTAAACAGTATTTTGGGGATTTCCTTTTTATTCTCTTGCAGACATGCCCTGGAACTGCATCAATTAATATGGAAGAATAGGGCTGCTTCTGCTTTCCAGCCTGAGCTTATTTGTTTGTTGACATAAGGTTACAGAGGTATTTATTTTATAATTATACCTTTACTTATTTTAGCAGGGGGAAAAAAACACACACACAAAACCAAACAAACAAAAAAACACAACAAAACAAACTGCAGCAGTGAGATTACTTCACTACATTTTCTACTAAGATTTAAGGAAAAAAAATACTCAGAGGTTATCAGCTTCAACTTTGTATCTCCAAAGCTAAGTGACAACCGTAATAAACAACCATAGTAAATGTAAACAACCAAAGTTAAAGGGTATCCCTGAAGTGACAGCCTGACTCAGGAGAAACCTCCAGCACCATATTATTTTGATGTAAGGGTGCTTTTAAATCAAAACACATATTGTTCCATCTACATACAAAATTGACACATGTCCATATTTTCTCAGGGGAAAAAAAAAAAAGCGTTAAAATTCAACAAATAATTCCCCTCAGCTGAAGGCGGCATTTTTAATAACAGGGGATTTAGTTTTCCACAATCATTCTGTTCTTGCAACCACTAGGAAGCAAAAAATAAGAAGAAAAAAAATGTATTTGTGAGTCTACAGGGAAGGTACCAAGAGAGTTGCCTACTAAAATCTCATTAAATGAAAAGGAAACAAGTAAGAAAATTCTCAAGCACCTGAATGTCTGAAACTGAATCTCTAAATTGAGTTCTTTGGTCTCCCTGGAGGGTCTTTAATTAAACAATGCCCCAAAAATTAGGGAAGTAGCAGGAAAGAGACTTAAATCATCATTTGAAGTATTCCGGAAGGAGAGAAGAATATCAACTCATAAACAATTTTGATAACTGAATAACAAAAAGCAACTTAAAGTCACTGGCAGTACTGAGACAAATAGAAAAAACAACTGTGATGCAGCTCCTCCTGTCACTCAAAAAAAGTTGATTAAGAGGGACCCTGAGATACCTATCTACTGAGAACTTCTCCATTCTGATAAGGGAACAAGACAGTGATAACAGGTAATGGGGAATGTTTCTGTGGTGCATTTTCTTGTGGCCCACTGAGGCTGAAAGCATAAAGAGAAGTTTAGTGGTCTCAGAGAGGAGAGTCAGGAAGCACCTACAGCAGTCAAGGTCATTATGGGCCTCAGAGGCCAGTGTAGGGCTCCAGGGGTACATCACCAGTGCTGCCAGCATCATGTTCAGAAAGCAATTTAAACAGCAGAGCAGTTATAAGCCTGGGAAACACAGAAGCATGAAAAAAAGGGCAAGGAGGTAGAAACAATGAAAGAAAGAAGGGCTAGTCAGGAAGATTAGGGAAGAAAGGAAAAGCCCACACTTCTCTTGAAGTAACACTGACATCCAACAACGATCCCAATCCACAGGCTCATTTTCAGAAAGGCCAGCAGGGAACACTGCTCATTGCAACCTCTAGCGCTTTTTCATTACACAACAGAGCTTGTGAGACAAGCTAGTGGAACGAGGGTCAATCTCTGGCTGGGTTTGCTTTATGTGCACTGATGCTCTGGGGTACAGACTGATTCTCTTTGCTTAGTGTTCGCTATTGCTTAACCTGCTCTGACAGGAGACCCTTAAGCCCTTTGCAAAGAGTACTTAATGACTATCTAGTTTCAATTCAGTAGATCCCTCTGCAGCCTTTACTGAAAGGAGTGTTTGTTAAAATATTTTATAGCACTAGAAAGTGAATTGCAGCAGACATGACTACACCTCCAACAGTTACAGAGCACTAGGGAGCTATGCCATTGGCTCATAAGTTGTCACCACACATTTTGTTTCTTTTCTATTGAATTCCTTCCTTCATGAAGGAGTATATGCACTTAACAGGGACCAGAGCTTTGACCCACTGAAATAATGCAGCTAAAACAGAACGTCAATCCTTAAGCGTCACCATTCCTGACAGCCCAAAGCAGAAGGACCTTACAAACATTTGGAATTCTAAAGAGATCGACCAAAATATCTGAAAAGAAAACACTAGCATGCAATAGTTTAGCTGTGGTACTTCTGAGTCGTATCTGCATGACTGAAGAAGCAAGTGATAATTCACAATGTAATTAAATTACGTCACATCTATTCTTGGTGGTTATTGAACAATTCTGAGCTGGTTGGCTTTGCATTTAAAAAGATGTGTGACTTCTGCTACCTGGAAATCCTGAGACAGCACAACTTCTGGTTTTATAGGTCATTGGCTAGCTAAAGGGATAAGGTGTGTGAGGTGGGTCTCAAACGCTTCCATCCCACGTGGCTCTTGCTCACTTAAAAACCTTTTAAAGTCATTACTGGATAACTAGAGCATATGCTAAAATGTTGCTTGCCAAAGGTTGTTTTTTCTGTGAGACCCATTTGCCTTCCAGCAAGTAAAATGTTTCCAGCCCTTATTCATGTCATAAACCACAGTAAGCATGCACAATGCATCATAAAGCCAAGATTTTCAAAATGCTTCACAATAGCTGTTGTTTGGAAACAAAAGCAAACCCCTACTGGCTGACAATGGGGTTGAAGCTGTGGGGTTGTTGCTCATTCTAAATATAGGGCAACACTGTGCAACGGGGCCAAAATGAGGTAAATTATGATGAATCAGTTAAAGGCATAAAGTTAACCTGCACACAGTGTCTGGCTTTCAATGTCATTGTGGATACTTTCATTAGGGAATAAATGAACCTACCTTTTCTACCTTTTCTGAATAGCTCAGCGTGGATGAGGATGTGAACAGTACAAAACAGTGCTGTGGGACACAGTGATTACTAGACGTGCCAGGTGAGAGGTCGGAGGGGAAGACAAATTCTTGCAGACGTTAAGAGCACAAGCACTGCAGAGCAGCTTTCCCATACACTCACACACTGTCCACTCCTGTGACTACATGGATGTATCCACACAGGGGAATATGCCAAAAATAAGGGATAGTCTCAGATCGTGAGCCAAGCCACAGCATTCAAGTGCCAGAAATTTTTCTCCTGAGGTGCCTGCTCTTCTAGCTGCTTGCATCCAGCTCCCACCCCAAATGATGAAAGGAACTTTGTCCAGGGAGCTGCGGATACAGAATCTAATACTGTGGTGATGAGCAGCAGTGCAAGAACCCCAGGGGATGAGACAGGCAGGCAGTTGCTTCATATTCTGAACCAGCACTGCATAAAGCTTTTTGTTCCTGGCAGTGCTAACCAGGTATCAGCAGGAGGAGGGTGAGGTAGGTGCAGAAGTATGGCTAACGTGATGTTCTAATGACTGCAAGATTAGTAGTGATTTCCTAAGTCCTCATGAAATTAGCTGTGGAATTTATAAACAAAGAAGAAATCTTCCTATTAACTGCCCATTATGTTGAATACCTAAAGCTAGTGACCTCTTTAATAGTACTGAGAACACAAATGGAAGAAGCCTGAAAATACTGCATACTACACCATCAAAAAAAAAAAAAAAAGGAAAAAATCAATTAACTCCTCCATTTATTGTTATGAAAGGATTCCATTTGTGATCTAAACACCATGATAAACCCACACAAATCCCAAACAAAACAGCCTCAAGACATATCATTAAGGTAGATGTGAATGCCAGGAAAACTCATTCTGACTCTGACATACCTCAGGGGAAAGAGCAGATTACATGTTAGGCTGTAAATGTTTAATGTAGCAAATAAAGGATCCTCACTACAGAAGATGTTATAAGAATGTCATTTTCCTGAGGGGTTTCCACTGATATTAGAAATGTGAAGAACCAAGTAAGTTCTTGTGAGAGAATTCTAAAATATTCAGACACTTAATTTAAGAGGTTTGACTTTTCCAGCATGGTTTTAATACAACTGAGTTTGTACAAAAGGATTTTCTTCCCAAACAAATCTGAGCCATGTGTCTCTTCAGATCTCTTTTGTTTATTCTACTGACAGAAATTAAGCCTCTTTCGGTTGCTTGGCTGGTTGCTAGTTTTTTCAGCACTAGTGGTTCAGTTTTAAAATCCTCATACTTCAGGAGGTAAAACACAATGGAGGTTACCAGACTAAAACAGAACATTTGAGAGGATGGTCATCCCCTCCAAGCTGTCAGTGACTTCTCCAACACCCTGCCACACTAAAGAAGAAGCTGTCCAAGTCAAATGAAGAGGGAACCTGTGCCAAACACCACACAAAAAGGAACAGGTTATAGAAAGAAGACCATGAAGAGCTTGGAATTAAAACTGGTAAGGAAGAGATATTGGGACTAAGAGCTGAAAGATGAGGTCTGGCTGAGCAATGCATAAGGGTTTAGAATTAAGAAAAAGAACAGGAATGTGAGCTGTGAGATCTGGATAAATCGACAAAGATGGGCAGGAAGGATATAAGTGGGATGGGATAGCTGAAGGGGAAGACCGGGACTGACACGGTAAGAGGAAATCAGACAAGGAAAGTGATATGAAAGGAAACAGCAGAACTGGAACATGCACAGAAAAATCTCTCAGAAAATCTATGCCATAAAACCAAACTACAATATGATTTCCTGGAAAGTATGCAATGGAACTTAACATTTTTGTGTCTCCTGCTCCTGTGGGGTCAATATATATTTATGAAGTGTATTGGAATACTGCCCATCTCTTCTAGGTCAAAGGAGACGATAGCCTTATAGGTGACAGTTTCCCCACTAGCTCAAAAGGCAGGTTGTAGATATGCTCTATGTAGAATAAACTCTATGACATGAGATGGAAGTTCAAGGGTTTGGGTTTACTTTTGCTTTTTAAAAAAAATTCAATTGTTGCCCCATAATGCTGCTGCGGATCATACTTTCCCTCCATAACAGGAAATCAGAAAGAGTGCACAGAAGATACAGAGGCAAGAGGCAGAATTAAGTTCTGCCCATCTAGAAGCATCAATCCAATTCACTTTTGGAATGTGATTGTCTCGATCACTTAAGGTACAATTATCATATTGGGCAGGGGGAAGTGAAACTGGTGATTAGGGTGACAAGTACTTGGGACATATAAAGGAAAGTGTTAGAGATGACAACTACATTTGCAGCAACAAAGAACATTACAACAAAACTAAAATGGCCAAGATATATCCCTTTCCTAAGAGAGTGCATGGAAGCATTCACTCCCCTCTCGGAAGGATCAATAAGGATCCCCTGTACCATCATCAATCATCACACAGATAGTACTGAGATGCTGACAGAAGAAAGAATGGAGAAGACGAGCACAGGGGAGGGAAGGAAGGGACAATTCAGAAACAGCGTCTTGGTTAAATGGCAACTGCAGTGACAAAAAAAGCAGACAGCAACAGAAAGAGAACAGGCTAAGAACAGTTTTGCCCTTCAGAGGACAAAACGGCATTCTTTAATTGCTCAGAAGGTTTTCAAAATGAGGTGTCTACCTCCAGCATAGCGAAGATTAATCTTCATGGAACAGTTTGTATGATGAGTTGTTAGATGTCAGGAAGTACAATTTCAGATGAAGCAGCTGATAGAATCAAATCAGTATTTCAAGCAAACAGGGGAGTGAAATGTATTTACTGTGAGTTAAAATGACCCAGATTATTACACTGATGTCAGAGCTTTCAAAACTCTATTATAGAGACGTGACAGGTAAAAGCCATAATAGCTTCTTTGCTATTGTTCCTTCAGGGATAACAGCATGAGTCGTTATTAACTGGCTTCCTTTTCCTGTTCAGATTGCTGTGGCACTCTGGTTTCATTTTCAAAAAATCTGGCAAGGTAAAAGTGCTTTTAATTGGTGTGGGCAGGGAATGGATGGTAAGCATAGTATTCTGGAATTAACTTGCAGATGTTCTGCCAAAGCCTGGACAGATACATAAACTGAGTCTCTTGTGAGCATCAAGTGAGACATACACGTACCTGAGAGCTGCATTTGGGCTGCAGGAAGCTAACCTACCTTACAATAACAGGCCTTGAAAAAATATTACTGTAACAGGGCACAGTGTGAATGTTCTTAGAATCACAGAATATCAAGAGTTGGAAGAGACCCACAAGGATCATCAACTCCTGGCTCCACACAGGACTACCTAAAAATTAAATTATACGTCTGTGAGCATTGGTCAAACGAACTCCAGCAGGCTCAGTGCCATGACCACTTCCCTGGGGAGCCTCTTCCAGTGCCCGACCACCCTCTCGGTGAAGAACCTTTCCTCAACACCCAGCCTGAACCTCCCCTGTCACAGCTCCATGCTGTTCCCTCGGGTCCTGTCACTGTCACCAGAGAGAAGAGATCAGCCCTGTCCCTCCACTCCCCTCGTGAGGAAGCTGCAGGCCGCCATGAGGCCTCCCCTCAGCCTCCTCTTCTCGGGGCTGAACAACTCAAGTGACCTCAGCTGCTCTTCATACGTCTTCACCTCTAGACCCTTCACCATCTTTTCAGCCCTCCTTTGGGCACTCTTCAAGAGTTTTATGTCCTTCTTATACTGTGTTGCCCAAACCTGTACCCAGCACTCGAGGTGAGGCTGCACCAGCGCAGAGCAGAGCGGGACAATCCCTCCCCTCGACCGGCCGGCAATGCCGTGCCTGATGCACCCCAGGACATGGCTGGCCCTCCTGGCTGCCAGGACACGCTGCTGGCTCGTGTTCTACTTGCTGTTGACCAGAACCCCCAGGTTCCCTCCTGCGGGGCTGCCCTCCAGCCTCTTGTCCCCCAGTCTAGATGTATAACCAGGGTTACCCCGTCCCAGGTGCAGAATCCAGCACTTGCTCTTGTCAAATTTCATGCAGTTGGTGATCACCCAGCTCTCTAATTTGTCGACGTCTCTCTGCAAGGCCTCTCTACCTTTGAGGGAGTCAATAGCTCCTCCTAACTCAGTATCATCCACATTGTATTTTGCTAGTGCACAAGTATCTGTATTTAAATTTTAGAGTCGGACTGACAAAATTTCAATCATTCACCTCCCATGGCAATTAATTTATTTTGGACAGCAAAACTCCTTCTCCTCCCCCCACCCTGCCCATTATAGTCACCTTGGCAAAGAAAGGAGAGTTGCTTCTCATGCCTCAGCACTCCCCTCTTCCTCCTCTGTCCAAGTAACTTTTAGTGGTCATGCTCCATGAAAAGGTTTGCTAATGAGCACTGAGACAGCACACTTATCCCATAGTAGTGTTTAGCATATGATAGGGTCAGGCAGGCAGTAATCTATACACCTGCCACTAGAAAACCATTTAATATGTATCCAATTATCTATGTCAACCATTTTAATTGCATTTCTATCTGCTCTTCCTAAAAGCAACATTTATGTGATTTTCCAGCTTCCTTACTCAAAAACTGAAGTTGTGTAGTCCTCTAGTATAATGATTCAGCTTGATGTCTGACTACATCTCAGTTCCCAGAGGAGATACAAGCAGTATCTTGCAGTAAGTCACAGGGAAGCTGGGATGTTAGCACCATGCTCAATGAACCACAGGGATTTTCCATTTTTTTGCTTCATGGAATTCAAGAAGATGGCTAGAATATTTCAAACAGTTTGATTTCTGACTGTTTAGAGAGCTCTTCTCTTCCCATATAAGATTTTCTTCAGGTGTAGTTAGCATTAGCTAGGATAATGCTTCTTCAAATCAAGATCAGCCTCCTGTAAACTAAAGGTTGGACAATTCTGATAGGATACATTTAGGTTTTACGTCCAGAAAAGTAGGTTGGTGACTGTCAGTATAGGTTGGAAGCTGTGTGTCCTTATACAAGGCTTTCCTAATAACTGCAGAGGGTAAAGTGAGATATCTTTTCTGATTATCTTTTTGTAGGTTGATGGGGATATTATTTGCATTCCTATATTTCAATGTGGAAACCGTAATTACTGAGACAGGTAAAGGAGGACAGAGAGGAAAAACAACTTCATGAACAGAGTCTGGGAAGAATAGTCCAGCCCAGCTATGTTATATTATCAAGCTGACTAAGATGCAACTTAAAAAAGAGACAAACAGATCCTACTGAAAATGGTCAGCCAATGCCTGAAAGCAATCATTTTAAATTTTAGTGTGCAAATATCTACTTTTTAAATGAAAACCTCTTAAACACTTTATCAGCAAGTGATCACATGCATGTATAGTCTAACACCAAATTTCAAAGCTGCTAGATCATTATCTGGGCATTTTCTTTTTTGTTTATAATGTTACCGTTATGTTTTTTGAAGGTGACAAATAACATACCTATTTACAGTTGCAGTGACAACAGTGTAAAAGGTTGTATATCTTTTGTCAGACCATGCAAATGGCTCTTAAGGACTATTTAATAAATACTAAATAAATAAAATTTACATCTGTAGTGAGGTTGGATGAGGATAGTTTTCCTCAGATGGAAAGGCATAGGAAGAACCACCAAAGAAGCCAGATTTTTTCCAACAGGGTTGAAAACACATCTATCCAAGATGGCCCTAAGTATACTCAGGATACTCAAGGTCAAACTTTCAACTTAAACCTGAAAGAAATTCCTCTCCAGTGAGCCATAAGACTCATCTTGTTATAATTGTCCTCAGTCCAGAGATGAAGACTTAGATTACTTTAATTACGGCTGAAATGTACTAACAGAAACTTTGGAAAAGGCTGTCAGAACCTACAATAAAATTCAAGCCATTTCAGTTCTTTTGTTGTCACCAAGAGCAGATGAACTGGGAGAAGAATAAGGAGGGGTGGGACTAGAGGGGGTGAAAGTGAAACAGTTTAACTATCTTCCAACAGTAAGATAAGCAAACCAATTAAAAGGAGTGTCATCCTTTAATTACCAGAGCACTCTATATTACAGAGGGAGCTGAAGCTTTGTTACACAACAAACAGTCATGCTCGTAATTTAATATGAATAATGAGCCAAATGCATGAACAAGACTCTATTAAGTTGTTATCACAAGCAGACGTGTCCCTCATTGATTAATGACTGTGTCACCAAGGAAAGGAACTCCATCTCTAAGCGTGGATCATCGTCATCAGTGTTGCTAGTACAACTGTCTGTCTGCTTTTGACTTACCCCTGAATATGGCAATTAAACCATTACAGGAGGAAACAAAACAGTGCTTATTTTCTTATGTGCAAAACTGAAGGCTGTTAAAGAATAAGGGAAGCCAGATTTGCTTTCCAAGATAAATGTACCTGTGCAAAAACCATGTTCAAGCTCAGGTTGCCCTCTCAATATGAAATTAATCATGGTCCCTCATTTATTTTTCAAATTTGGTGCTAATCATAAAACCTTGAGAAGTTCCATACGCTAGGAGAAACCCAGCAGAATCAACAGAAAGACACAAATAAGAAAAACAAGTGTGAAAAAGACTTATTTTAAAGTAAATAAAATCAACTTGCAAAAGGCATGATTAAGAAAACACCTAAATTATCTGTGTATGCTCTTTATACAGGCAGTATTTATACAGACAGAATGTATATGTGCACATGCACAGATAGATGAACATATAGTCCACCTATGACTTATTCAAAATGTGTGCTTGACCCTGGGTTTTGTTTTTTTGTTGTTGTTAATAATATAAGATCTATACAGAACGTTCTACCAGAAGCAGCTACAACCTGGCTTTTTCCAACTCACAAGCTTCACGGAGTTTTTCCTTATCGTAAAGTAGCCCCTCGTATTCTTGCAAATTAATCCGGTTCACTCTGATCCGCAGGCGATCTGGGATGGAATGAGGACTGCAAGAAAAGAATAAAACTTCTTAGACAATGTTTTCCATGGAAGAACAAAAGAAAATAGGATATGAAGTGATTTTAATCTTCTGTGAAAAAAGAATAAGATCAAACCTCTTCAAAACTGTGCTGGCTCCTCACAGGCCCATCACTGTTTTTACAAGATTAGGACTACCCACTATGCAAAACAGATGTTACATGCTAAATGACAAGCCAGATCAAGAAGCCCATTTGCTGGCTGTGTGGTCTGGAATTGCAAAGGCTTTTCTGAGCTCTTCAGTCTTTATATAGATACCCCTCCCTGCTGCAATCTGCCTTTTTGTACAACCCTAAAGTCCTATTAAAGTCAGTAAATCCACCAAGCTTTGCTTCAGGACACAGATGCTGTCTTGGGAAGTCTCTCAGGACAACTATTCCTCTGTCCGTGAGAACATCCACCTGGACCTCCAGAGGATCCTGATTCAGCAGCTCTGTTCTGGGGAGCAGGCAACAAAAATGTTGCTGAGAACTGGATTTCTAAAGTAGAGTCCAATACACATATGCCAGGGGGACTCTCAAA
>VXAL01017311.1:44699-62199 GCA_013399475.1 Chauna torquata
AAAAAAAAAAAACCATAGGAACACAGGCACCTAATTTCTACAGATTTCAGCCAGATTTAGATGCCTTAGATACCTGCATACTTTTGAAACCCTCCATGGGCTCCTATCTATAAATTTACATGTCCACATATTGACAGAAAGTTGTTCTGAAGAGCTTTGTTTTGATTTCATACTGGCTTTCATCTCACTGCTACTACTTGATTTTCACTAAATGCTACGTAAATTAACTTGGTCACATTTGCATTTTCCACTTGTAAAGAGAGAAAGATAGCGTATATATTACAATGCACATATCAAATGTCTGCCCTGACATTTGTCTGTCCCATTTAAAAGTAGATTCTTCATTCTGTGCTTGCACCAAAAGACTGTCTATTTTCACTTTGTTTTAATCTAGTTAATGGTAGAACACCTAATACACACATTGCCTTTTAAAAGTTAAAATTCTGTGCACTGCCATAAATAAACAGGCTTAATGTTCCCTTTGTTTCAGTTTTAAAATATTTGACCTACAGCATTTGCACTGCTAGTTTAAATGTCAATGAGCACAATCCACACCTCAAAAATGTAAACTTTTTTTCTTTTTAACCAGCCATTGTCTTTTTGACCTGAAAATACTGCAGACCTAACACATGACTTGTAACTACCTCTTGGTGAAGCCACTGATATGATAATTAGCAAGTAGTGCAGTTTCCCTACTGCATACTTTCTGTCTGTTGATATAAACAGCTCTGTCACATATGGACAGATGAAAGTAAAGACTAAAAATCAAGTCCCAGTATATAAATAACAACAACAACAACAACAACAATAATAATAATAATAAAAACTCTACTGGCACAAGTACTCTTAGCCTAAAAAGTGATAAAGGATAACGAATTGAGGGTGCCTCAGTAATTGAAGTGAAAGACAACATGTTACAAGGAGCTGCACTCCTTCTGTTCTGAACAGGAGTTTCTATATTACAAATGAAAATAACCCCACGATACATGGGGAATAACTTAGAGACCATTAATGCTCAACAGTGGTTGTAAGACTGATGCACTCAGCAGCATATAGGCTGCCCAATGTGTTTCCTGTGCTGATTGACAGGGACTATTGCGTAAAAATGCCCCCAAGATATAGGCAAACTGTTCATATTTAAGGTAAGCTTTTGCAGTTTGTTTGACAGACAGCTGGGATGGTAACTTCCAGCAGAGCTTCAGGGTGCAGCCTGCTGACTCTGATGCCATTGTGTCATCCTACAGATCAGCACTCTCCACCTGCAGGCTCATAGCTCTCTTAGCAACGCAGGGAATATTAGCACATGCAAGTCAGGGGGGAAAGGTATGAAGGTATGTAGATGGAAGAAGAATGTAATTGCAGATTCTGACACTTTTTTTTTTCCCTTAAGATAACCTTAAATGTCACTTTGCTGGATCAGAAGTGAACGTAGTCTGAGGAACTATCTTCCCTTCCAGATTACACAAATTGCAAGTTTCAAAAAATAAAAATCATGGGGGATTTTATTTCTGGCCAAGAAAAGATAAGAAAATGTTTAAGTCAGACAACATAGGAATTTAACTGCATAGTTTTTTTCTGAGGGGAAAAAAATAAATCATTGCATGTAGTGGAGTTCATGAAAATGACAGACTGACAGCCCTGGAAAGCGAAGTCTTATGCACTGGTACAACATGAGAAGAAGCTGTGCTGCTTTTCCCATAGTGTTCTACCACCACATACTATTATGAACGTAGCTCGGTCTTCCAGCAGATAGGTTCATAGCCTGGGCATTATTGGTAGGTCTTGGGGAGTGACTGGTTATGAATGACCTCTTCGTTGAGTTCAGCTGAGAAGAAAGGGGGTGGACAGACAGGAGAATTCAGCAGTCTTATTTCTCCTATAACACTCGACCAGGCTACAAAGACAGCCATACTTGTTACACCCTGAATTAAGCCAAGTGTAAACCTAAACCAAAAATTGTCTCAAACTGTTGTCACACCTGAAACCAGAACCAAATCTATACTGAAGTCTTAACAACGCAAACTGGAACTGTATTGAAAAAAAAACGCTTTCCAATCCCCAGTGCAAAGTGTTTTACCAAAAGCTGTTACCCAAGTAGGACTTGCTCAGCCCAGCACTGGTGATGTTTACACTCCAAACCAGAACCACACCATATCTGTTCCCTATGGAACAGATTCCCTATTGGTCTTTTCCTTGCCACAGACCTCATCAGTGTGTGATGCTCAGGTGTCCCCCTTCCACTCTGTAACCCTGTGCTGTGGTGCACAGCACAGCTCTCCATACCTGAGGGAAAACAGTTTAGTACAGGAACTTTGCATCTTCCCAAGGTAAGCTGCAATTTCAACTCCTAACAGAAGATCACTGACTCCTTTTCCTCCTTGATTTATCCTTTTTGATCTCCCATAGCATATATTTGAGCGATATTTGTCCTTCAACTGTACACTACATCCCGCCAGTCTGGTTCCCCCAGCATCTGCTGGTGTTCTTCACCATGAGAGATGAATTTGTTTATACGTTTTTGTATCTCTGCAACGTCTGTGTGGGATTTACTAGGGCTGTGAGGTCTTTAATACTTCTTACTCTAAATTTCACTTCCTTTCCTTCCACATACTAGCCTTTCTCATGTTCCTTGGTGCATGGCAGTACAGGAATGTGGCAGATACATGCAACTGGAGATAAGCGATGCTCTATTGTGGGAAATACTGTGTACATTTCCTAATACATCAATGCACTGCACATCTCTGAATTTGCTTCTATGAAAAAACAAGGACATGATCTTAAATGCAATGTAATACTTGAGGAGAAATAGCTCCTTTCCAGGTCAAGTACTGGAGCATAATCAGCTGTAAAGTGTCATCAGGGTCTCCTGTTTTCTTCTCCTCCTGCTCATCCCCTTTCTTCAAAGACATGGAACATTAAGATACTACTACATAAATAAGCTGCATGTGCTAAAAGATACAACTGAAGAGAAAGAAGACTTGCCATTTTGCCCATTTGAGAAGTTCAGTTATCCTAGTCATAAAAGCATAACCTCAGAAACAACAGCTTTCTAGAGAAAATAAACTATTTTCAGAAAGATAAGTGCTAAGAGGTCCTTTCTAAGGGGTAGAGATTTCATATACTTAGTTAAGTCCAGTCACAACTGCAATATATATATGTACATGCATGTATATATATGTACAAATATAAACACATATGCAAAAACATTTATTCAGTGACTTAAATCTGAGGTTTTCATTATGATTTATTTGCAAATACTCTTCGCTCTGTCAGACTACGGTTGTTGGCTGACATTATACTGTCTTACTGAATTTTATGACCTCTTCAAAATAGCTTTGGCTCTAAAAATTCACTGTGTGAATATTCACTCCTTGTGATATCAGACTGGCAACAGACATGGTGGGGTATTGTCCTCATCAACCATCTAATTAACTCATTCACTCACACAATTGATGTGCTGCATACAGAGCTCTATTCAATGCAGTTGAGCAAAACACTTCCACCATGAACACTTCTGTAATTTCCAAAGATACTATATAATAATCCTTACTGTTACAGAAATTGCACTATTCCTTTTGTTTAGACATACTGAGCATATTCAGAAACCACAAAGCTCAAGGACACAACTAATAAAACTAAAAACAAACAACAAAAACAACTAAAAACTAAATACAGTGGTGAATATCACTGAAAGCAAATGTTGACATTGTATTAAAAGAAATGGATGTTTCCAAACACTGAATAAAACAACTTTCCCAACTGTAAGGACAGGAAGAAAAGCATTCCAAATAGAGCAGTAGACAATTTATAAATAAATCTTCATGAACTGCTGCATTGCAATTCAACCTAATATATTTAAATTTCTTGCACCTATTATTCTTCAGAACAGTGTATTACATAGTCAATGAAAAGTAATTTAAAGTACAGATGAATGAATTCCATTACTTCGTAAAGAACCTAATTAAGAACCTCATTCCCCAAACAGGCCAATACACAGAATTACATCCTAAAGGTCATATGCTCCATGGGACCATAAATACAGATTCAGGTCAACTGAAACATTCTGTTCATTCATGTTGATTAGCTATAATGGTTTCATTTAAACACAAACCTAAATATCAATCTTCTCAAATAGGGAGCATGGATAGGCTATTTTACCATATTGAATTTTATATGATAGACTTTTGATTAGCATGGACCAGAAGGGCACATTTGGGGCCTTATTTAATAACAATTTAATAACAAATGAGCCTTCTAGGAAAAGCTATGCACATTAGTTCATTGAAACAAACTATGAATGATTCTACACAGATGTTATGAAGTCCTCTCAAAATTACTCTAATTTGCCCTCATCAAAAATTACGTAATTTCAGTAACAAAGAATTATTTTCTTTCCTTTTCTAGTTTGCAAAATAGCTACAAGGAAATAATATTAGTTTCTATCAAACAAATCGGATTTCACTTTTCCGCAATACAGATGAAGACATAGATGATGAATAATTTTCATTTTAAGTAAAATGACATGCTTTCTGTAAATTCTTAAAACTTGTAGACAGTCCTAACAGAAATTGTTTGTTTGTTTTAAAGCCTACTCCTCTGTGAGAAGATATTCATCCCATGGCACACCAGGGTACACATTAGAATTGGAACCACTCTTTTTATAAAGATAGGTCTTAGAAAGTCAACATCATGCTGAATAAACTGTTTATAAGGTGGACTCATTTTTAACACAAACACAAACCCCCCATCCCTGCTGGAAATTGCTTACTGAAAAAGAATGCTTTTTTTTCCCTCCTATACCTGAGCTGTAGCATTTCTGGGATTCTAGAAATGTTACCAAGAAAAAAAAAAATCCAGACACACTTTACGAAAACGAGAAGGGCTTATTATTTTTTTCCCCCATTCCACCACTTGTGGTTCAAATCCACAGAAGCAGTCACACATACTTATTCTGAGACTATCAGCAGAACCTGATCTACTTCCACTCACCAAGAAAAAACACTCAGCTTTTCCTAAAGCTGCAGCTTCCTCCTCTCACCTCTATTAATCATTCAGCAAGTAGCAAGATGATGTCAGCCAACTTGCTTGGAGCACAGCTGTTTTTCTTAAGAAACATGCTCCTGCCTCCAGTCACCCAGGAAAGCGAAAACAGGCAGAGGAAGCTTGGGTCCTGCCCTTGGTGCTCCTGCACAGCAACTGGATAACACTGGTGCTATGTCACCAGGCTGATTCAACTGGGAAGAGAAACTTTTAAATCATACATGCCCTAATCCCCGTATCAGTTATTTATAAACCCTGTGAATCATTTCTTGTTCTTTGTGTCTACATGGAGAAAGGAAATAATGAAGATAATAAAACAGTCCAACAATTCTACAGAATCCAGTGACAAATTTCTGATAGGTCTTCCAAAATATAAGCAACATCAAACCACCCACATACAGATTTTAATTTGATTAGGCAAACAGTAAAGGAAAATAAAATCTTCTCCTGCCCCTCTCTTGCATAAATTAAACTTTAGAAAACACCACACTCCTCTGGGGCATGTTTGCAGTGACAGATTAATGAATTACCTACCTCCTAGAGAAGAAATAAACATGCAAAACTGATTAAATGTTCCAGTGTTTAGAACAATTGGAAGAAGGAAAACAGCAACCAGAGGAGAAAAAGAAATTAACCTTACTTTTGAGATCTCATTGGCAGAGCTTGCAAATGATATATTAGAAATAAGTGGTTTTGACAGCTTTTATCTGCTCGAAACATAATGACTGCCACAACAGACCAGAATTATCTGGCTTCTTCTGATGGACAAATTTCAGTGCTTCAGAAAGTCCAGTGCTATTTTAAGACAAAGCTCTTGTTGAGTTTTTAACCTAAAATACACCCCCACAAATATAAGCTCCACCACAGAAATATTTTATTTTCCTTCTGTTTGATGAGTTTTATCCCAGATAAGCCGGGTTAACCCATTTGTACTAAACCTTTTCACCCTTTTTTACCTCACACTTGCTTCACCAAGTGCTCAAGTGTTTTGCTGTATAAAACCTAGACCAACCCATACACTTAAAACGAATCCTGGTCTTTGTCTTCCTTCTCTTTCACCAGGCTAGCCGTAGCCCTCTCATGCTTTGTGCTCCCAAGCACTGTGGATTCTCCAATAGTAATGATCCCACTAAACAAGAGCCCACTTGCTAAACAGGAAAAGCTGACAAAAGAAAAAATGAGACTCTATTTCTGATAATTCATTTAATAGAGAAAAGGAAGATGTATACAAGCACTTTCATCCTTAGTTAAGCATTTGGAAAATAGCTCACTCTGTAACACTTTCTCCATTCTGCCTCATTTCCTTCTATTCTTTATTAGACTGTCCTCCTATAGACAATATCCATATTCAATCCAACCCACAAAGCTGATTTGTTTAGCATTCGGATTTCTACATGTAAAAATTATTTCCTTTTGCCCCTTTGCTATTCACATAGCCTGTATGCCATGCATTCAGTCTCTGTATGCACACCCTGTTGCAATCATTACTCTGTCAACTCTTTAAAAGAGTATAATCTCTTTCCCAATAAGGCAGTGTTTGTATTTTCATTTCCAAAGATTTTGTAATAAAAAAAAAAAAATCACAGCATATCCACAGCGCTTATTTCACTTGTAAAAGGACTGTACAAGCTACGTGAGTCAATTTTTTAAATGGTAATTTTTCCAGAACTTCTTTGCATTAACCACACAATGCAAATATACTATCATATGTACATCCTCCTCATCTCTAAAATGAACATTCAGCTGGAAAATGCAAGTATTTACCTTCCTTTTAAAAGAGCCTCAATTAAAAATGCAACACTTGTTTTACTCATGCTCCCTGCACAAACATTTGAAGTGGATCATGCTACAGTTCCACTGTCTCTGCAACAAAGACCATAAGTGCCTAATAATTTTGGCTGCCCCAAATTCCCATGCATATACTGCTGCAGAAAACCTAGAATTTATCTAAGACAAGCTGTATCTATCACTCTGAAGAATCTGCCATGCTGTTCAGTACTAACTGTAACTAAGGCTCTTTACATATTGTTCAATTAAAAAAAAAAAAAAAAAGGAACATTTGAATCTCAAAACCATCACAACCCAAATCAAATTTCCCTAATACCTCATGGGTTCTTATTTTAATTTGCCAGACACATTAATTGGCAGCCACAGTGCAGCAGCATGTTTAATCTATTTTTTACAGATTTTAAGATACAGAATACCTTTGACTTACAAATTAGTTTGGGACTCATGAGTCTCTCTCTCTCTCTGCCTTATCCTGACAGCTGATATCAAATGGGACATTCAGGTGAACTGTATAAAAACTTGGAGGTTGTTTTCCAAGGTATATCCCCCAACATGGAAACAATCCCCCTTCTCCCAGACCTACAGCTTTCTTAATGTTCTGTGTAAGTAATAAGGCTTATCTCAAGTTTTTTTAGAGGCTTGCTTAGGATACTAAATCTATGTGAGAGAATTTATTTCTATTACTTTTTGTTTCAAAGTTGAGTACAGCAAATATGATACAAGGATAAGGCACACTGAATTGGAAATCTTTCATTTTTTTCAAAATAACAAAGGAGGGACTTCTAGCTTTCTGAAATTTGACAGAATGACAGAATGGTTGAGGTTGGAAGGGACCTCTGGAGGTCATCATCCAACCTCCCTGCTCAGGCAGGGACACCCCAGAGCCACTAGTTCGGGAGCATGTCCTGACAGCTTTTGAGTATCTTCAATGAGCGAGACTACACAACCTCTCTGGACAGCCTGTGCCAGAGTTCAGTCACCCTCACAATAAAAACACTTTTCCTTATGTTCAGATGGCACCTCCTGCGTCTCAGTTTGGACCTCTTGCCTCTTGTTCTGTCACTGGAAACCACTGAAAAGAGCCTAGTTTCATCTCCTTTACACCCTCCCTTCAGTTACTTAAACATATTGATGAGTCCCCACCCCCAAGCCTTCTCTTCTCCAGCTGGAAGGGTCCCAGCTCTCTCAGCCTTTACTCATAGGGGAGAGGCTCCAGTTGCTTAAACATCTTCATCACCCTTCCTTGGGCTCTCTCCAGTACATCCATGTCTCTTGTACAGAGGAGCCCAGGACTGGACCCAGCACTCCAGGTGTGGGATCACCAGTGCTGAGCAGAGGGGAAGGATCACCTCCCTCCACCCACTGGCAGCACTCCTCCTGACGCAGCCCAGGATGCTGTCAGCCAGCCTCCTTTGCCACAAGGGCATGTTACTGACTTGTGGTGAACTGTGTGTCCAGCAGGACCCTCAGGTCCTTTTACGCAAAGCTGAAATTTGATCTTTTTAAAATTATTCCATCAATTTTCCCAAATAATCCTTGGTTTGTTGAAAATTCATATTTCATCTATTGCATGAAGTGTTGGTGGGTTTTGTTTTAACATATAACATTGATTTCACTTTATGGTGAAATAAGAATTATGCTTGGAATCAAGTTTCTGCTCTGAATATCTGGATTTATAGCTCTGGAATTTGCTATTTTCCGTCATGCATCTCCAATTCATTTCTTTGGTAGTCCTGTTTGAAAAGATATCTAGCATAAGATTGGCAAAGCAAGGAGACAAAAGGGATGTCAATACAAAGCAAAACATTTTTTTTGACCAAATAGTCAAAAAGTATTTCTGAAGCCAAACGACACTGCCCAAGTTGACATATTAAGATGGGAATTTTTTTTTTTTTTTAAATTGTGGACACACAGAAGGTTTCATAATATGACATGTTTCCATAAAGGAGATGAAATAGAAGATACCCACATATAATTGTAGAAGTGTTTTTAAGTGCCAGTTCACCACACTTAAAAATAGTTGTCTCTCTGATAATGTAGCTACTATCTAGCAGGTTATTACATGAGATTTGCTGACAATCAAAACATTACCATGGTGGGGGGTCTCCATCTTCAGCGCAGCTGTAGCCAATATCATGTCACTCCTTTCATGGACTAGTTTTCTGTTTTGATCATTTCTGTCTAGAAATGTTTTATGGCTGAATTTGTTCATAGTGTGTTTTTCATTTAAACCAAAGGACAAAAGCCTGTCATCTAAACTGGTTCCAGAGTTGGTGCCTGGCACTTCATCTCAGACGTGCCTGGCACTTCGTCTCAGACCTGCCTGGCACTATGGATTTGTCTGGCAAGCTAGACTCTTGGCTGAACCTGGTCACAATTACCAGACCTGCCCTGTTCACCTTGCTGTTACTGTGCGACTGCACCTTTACTGGTGAGGCCACTGCCCCACGCCTGCCATGCTGTCACCGGAGCTCCCATTTCCTTTTTGTTACTGGATTTTATTGCCCTGTCTCCCGGTTGAACAACATACAGGGTAACAGCAAAAAAATTATGCAACTTCAAAGGTAGAAAAAAGCCAGATACTCACACAGTGAAGGAATCGGGGGGAGCTGAGACTCTCCTCAGGTCAGCAGACTGCACTTTATGGATACTATAGGCAGCAGGAAATGAGTGGTCAGGAGAAAGACAGCACACAGTGTGAACAGACAAGGAAAAAGGGGAGAGAGAGAGAGGGAGAGAGAGATTGGAAAAAAAGAGTGAAAGAGAAGAAAGAAAGAGAAAGACATAGAACATTTAAACAGAAACAAAAGGAATGTGTCGCATAAAAATTGAATGAAGAGGCATGCAGAGCTCCAAGGTCACACGCAGAAGCCAAGAGCAACAGAAGACATGCAAATGGAGAAAACCACTTCTACAGAGCACGTAGGGGATTTCTAAAGACACAAGTGAGGAGGACCAATGACAAGCTAGTTACACAGCTATACAAAGAAGACTAGGAGCCCCAGGATATGTGTTCCACACGCACTGAAAAATTTCAAGGCAGTGGACTTTGGAAGCAGGTCCGGAAATGCAAACAAATATCAAAGCCAGGATCTGAATGGATGGAATTGTCTCCAAAGATTGGTTAACTTTAGTTAACTTAAAAGAAAGAAAAATACCCTTACTAGAGGTTTTGTATCCACAATGAAAAATTGTTGTCTCCATTCTTCCTTCGTGTACCTTAGGGAAACATGCATTTTATATAAAGTGACTCCCAAGACTGACTCTTAGTGTATATATTCAAATGGTCCCTTTGTTTCCTTCAAGTGTATGGAATATTGTTTTATCTATAAGCTATTCCTTCTTCTATCTCTTCCATCATGCAGACCATTCTTCTGCAACCCAAACTAAAAGCCTTCTTTTGGGGTTCATATAATGATCATTAACTGAAACATACGGAGCAGCATACTAAACTGTAGTTTCTAACTAGAAAATTACTCGTGGAAAATTGAGCCACGGCTTCTTTTTTTATTCCGCACACGTTTTGCTTTAAATTCATAAGACCACATTCCTGGCTTGATCACAGGAAACCAAGTTCTCATGTTGTCTCTTTCACAAATTACCATCAATAATGGAGATACAGGAATCAGAACTTGGCCAGCAAATCTTTTAAGGGAAGGAGAGTAAGAATATAACTCACTCTTTTGTAGGAGAGAAAAAAAAAAAAAATTCTGCTGATCTAGTTGTAGCAAAAACTTGCTTTTGCTGGTACATTTAGTAAACATGATGGCGAAAACCAACAGAAGAGACATATAAGAAGAAAACAAACTGCCTTTTTTTGCCACAGCCCCACTATCTGCCTTGCTTCAATCCATAACCAAGTGTCAACTGTATCACACCTCATTCTGTATATTCCTTGCACCTAAGAAGTTGCTTCTGGATTGAAACACTTAACTGGTTTGTCACTTATCTCTATTGTAGAACTAATGTATTGTAGGAAGATGAAGAGATTATGCCTGCCTTTTATGCCTCCATTAGAAATAAACTAGAAGAAGCATTGTAACCGTATTTACCAAGCAATGACTGTCCTCCACTGTGCTCCAACTCAAAATTTTAAAATTGTCAGAAGAGTACAAACTGGAAATAGGCCATCTTCACCTGCTCAAGAGTACACATATGATCTGTATGTCATATCAAAAAAGCTTAACTTTCCAAAAGGATATATTGAAAAATGAATGCTTGATAAGAAGAGTTCATTATTTGCAGCAACTAGTCCATAATTAATTTGAGATATTTAATATACCAAGAAAATCACTATTTGTTTGCAGGCAATTCAGCAGTGAAAGAAAAATTAAATGACTGAACAGAACATTAATTGCTAGTAATTCGCTCAGCTTAGACAAAATTCAACACAGAATATTTACTTGTTCCCTAATAGCTTGAACTAAGCTATTCACTCTGTTGCTGTTATCAAGCAGGAAAGTGATGCTCCTTCAGTTCAAGTAACCCCACAGAAACAAGACTTTTTTCCTTAACTTGATTCCATGGTCAATGTTTTATTTAATTATTTTTAAAAGACTAAGAACTTTTGTACTGTTCTAAAGTGCTGCTTAATTTCCCTGACATCTTGAAAAAGGCAAATCATTCAGTAACAGATAAAACAGACTCAACATAGAGGAATTTCAACCTTGAAGGTTTGTGTAGAACCATGTGAGGCAATGTTTGTGCAATTAGAAGGTGCTAGAAGCACAATAGTGGGAAAAAGGAGGGAAAAAAACAGGCCAAACAAGGTCCAATCCCTTTTTGCTATATACAAGTGTCCTTTCTAGGAGTATCTACAGGTTTTAAAGGAGAGCAGCTGCAATCAGGAAGATGCGCAACTCTTACAGTCAGAAGAGAACCATGTTTCTAAAGCCCTCCTGCTCCCAGGGGAGAGAAGCTTGGAATCTCTGTTCCTTCTCAGCTACACTAAATATGGGTTCTTCAATTTTAAACCACTACTTTTCCCTAGAAACTAGTAGACATCCACAAGGGAAATGACAAACTCACTATCCTCTCTAAACCCTCTCTCCTCAAAACTCTCAGAACAAAGAAGAACAGAATAGGAAAGCAGAAACACAGTGTAAGATGTCTTTAAAAAAAAAAAAAAATCCACTTATGACACTGGATTAGATAAAATTCCAAAGAGCATTCCCACTGTTCTCCTTATCTATCAATAATATCACGGCCAACAATAATAGCAGCTCTGAGTTACTGTGATACAAGATAATTTTTTAATCACTTTCCTTGCAAGGAGCTAATGAACAGCCTCCTAACAATTGTGAGGTAGCTCCAGACCCACTTAGCAATCTCAACCATCTAACATTTAAATGACAGTCTTAAGGAAAAAAAAAAAAATCTGTTGTGTTCAATCAAATATAAAAATTTCTGGGAGATTTCAATAGAATGAAGAGATATTCCAGCTATCAAGTTAAGAAGTGTAGAAAAACATATTTAATTGAAAATTTGCTGTTGTAAAATACTGCAAATCATCATCATACTGAATGAACTTCTTAAAATATTAAATGCTTCCTTGTGTTTAACCTTTAACATGCCATTTACTTTTCATCACACTAAAAGATTCAATCCCTCTCTCTCTTTCACCTCTACACTTGAGAGAAATGGAGAGACAGAGAGAGAGAGAGATTACACACAATATTTCCAATACACGAGGCTGAAACTAGAATACTTGACAGTACCATTTGTATTTTTCCAGAATACAGGTCTGCAGAAAAGTATCTCAGCCAAATCGAAAGACTCAGCTACAAAGCATGTCATAGCACATCCAAGTCAAGCTAAACCAGAAAGAATATCATCTTCACAACAACTTCACAACATACACTATGACTCTGTATTTCCCTATGACAGTTCAAATTCAGATATCAAAACCCAAGCCTAGCCATGCTGATTATCAAATCAAATTATCAGATCAAAATACTAGGAATTTTCTTTTTTCATTTGCATTATCTTCCATCAGTGTAGAAAGAGATGCCTCATGATTGCTCTCTGCCCAATTCCAGCTTGCACAAATGATTGAGCTGGATGAAATTGGGCATCACAGTTGCCTGCTCACAGGCAACAGTTTGTTATTCTTCACTGTTCAAGAGTGATGTGTATGCTTTATGCATTTTCCTGACAAACAGGAGTTGCACATTACAGATATGAGCCTCTACTGAAGCTTAAAGCATTAGTCTCAGTAAGAGAACACCAAGTGCCAATCTGAATAAGATGTTGAAAGTAACCAAGAGGCTTTTATTACTTGAATAGATTTACAAACTGAATGACAAGAAGCTTTAAAGGGCTGAAGACAAAGTTTGAAGAGAAGCAATATCTTTCACTATATGACACAGACAACCTTTACAATACCTGAAGAGAAAAAGGTGTGCCTGAGACCTTCTCATCTTTTTCCAACCATATTAGTCTAATGAAAGACATTACTTCTCTTCACAAGTGTTGCCTCACTTATTCCCTGACACCATAACAGCTGCAACAGCAAAATCCTCCACCCAGCTCCCCAGAAAAGTGAAATCTTCAGTGCATGGATGCTTGAATGAACTTGGATCCTTGATAACTTTAAGCTTTTTGTCCAGTACCTCTCTGTGTAACGGACAGATTGTTTTGCGTCACTTCAATACTTGATGAAAAACAGCAAAGGCATTTCCTATCCCCCATCTTTGGGGGGGAGAATTGGTGCAGAATCTGGTTGGAGGCCTGTAGCTAGTGGTGTCCCCCAGGGGTCAGTACTGGGTCCAGTGTTTTTTAACCTATTCATCAATGACCTGGACGATGGAACGGAGTGTACCCTCAGCAAGTTTGCTGACGACACAAAACTCGGAGGAGTGGCTGATACCCCAGAGGGCTGTGCTGCCATTCAGAGGGACCTGGACAGGCTGGAGGGTTGGGCCGAGAGGAACCTCATAAAGTTCAACAAGGGCAAGTGCAGGGTCCTGCACCTAGGGAGGAATAACCCCAAGCACCAGTACAGGCTGGGGGGCGACCTGCTGGAGTGCAGATCTGCAGAGAGGGACCTGGGAGTCCTGGTGGACAGCAGGCTGACCATGAGTCAGCAATGTGCCCATGTGGCCAAGAAGGCCAACAGGATCCTGGGGTGCATTCGGAAGAGTGTTGCCAGCAGGTCAAGGGAGGTGATCCTCCCCCTCTATTCTGCCCTGGTGAGGCCGCACCTGGACTATTGTGTCCAGTTCTGGGCTCCCCAGTACAAGAGGAACATCCAACTACTGGAGCGAGTTCAGAGGAGGGCTACTAGGATGATTAGATGACTGCAGCACCTGTCGTACGAGGACAGGCTGAGAGAGCTGGGCCTGTTTAGCCTGGAAAAGAGAAGACTGCAGGGAGACCTCATTAATGTATATCAGATTCTGAAGGGAGTGTGTCGAGAGGATGGAGCCAGTCTCTTCTCAGTTGTGCCCAGCAACAGGACGAGAGGCAATGGGCACAAACTGAAACACAGGAGGTTCCAGCTCAACATGAGGGGGCACTTCTTTACTGTGAGGGTGACAGAGCACTGGAACAGGTTGCCCAGAGAGGTTGTGGAGTCTCCTTCTCTGGAGATATTCAAAGCCCGCCTGGATGCCATCCTGCGCAACATGCTCTAGGTGATCCTGCTCCGCAGGGGGCTTAGACTAGATGATCTTCAGAGGTCCCTGCCAACCCTGCCCATTCTATGATTCTGTGACCTTAGCACAAATGAAGACTTTCTATATGAGAAGTACAAATATTAGGTCTACAAAAATAGTTGAGTTATTTTATTGGGAGGGCATTTTCATAGGTTAAAATTAACATATTTATGGTTTTTTTTATTAATATATTGCTGCAATACTTACAAATAAGGTTCAATTACGAAAAGGAGAGTTAGTCCTGTGTTTTCTTCTTCAAATGTCCCTGGTTTCCAGTTATTTTCGATTTTCTCTGTTCGTCTTTACACTACTTGTGCTACTTCCAACTCATGCTATGTATTTTTCTCTTCTGATCATCTTTCCTTATACTTCCCCTAGTTGCTGGTTCCCTAATCCACCAGTCTAACCTTCAATAGTGCAATCTCCTGCCATTGAGCACAGAAGGCTAGAGGAAGAATTCTTACTTTTAGCTAGATTGTACTGGATTTTCTCATTTGGGTTTCTATAGTGGAGCAGGATTCCCTACAAAATGCAAGCATCCCTTTCCAGGTCTCCAGGTCTCTCTCTTTTAGCAGTCCCAGGCAGCATGATCCCACAGTAGGGAATGCAAGATGTCCTGAGTAGCTCTTGATAGTGGCAATTTGTTACAAAGCCTTCTCCAATGGACCTTCAAAAGCAAACTGATAAAGTTCAGAAAACAAATCATAAGAACTTCAAAGGCAAATAGCATATATATACACAGCTGCCATAAGCCAAGAGGCACTCTGCTGAGCCTACACAGACCTCTCTAAATAAATAACTGAAAGATACAACACCTTTCTAAAAGCAAGACAGAGGGAAACCCAGAAGGTAAAAGAACAAGAGAAAGCCCGGAAATTATTTACAATGCAGTAGAAAGAAAGTTCAGGAGATGTGATTTTTTTTTTTTTTAATGCACTGCAAGTCCAGTACATGCAAAATCCATGACTGAATATGCTGCCTCAAACAGGCCTCCTGCAGTAGGACATGCACATATCCAACTCACTCATTCAGCAAAGGCATGGATGTTCTCCTCTTGCTCTTCTGCACCATGTTGGCTTGGTTCCTTAAGGAAATCCGAATGAGTGAGGGAGCCAATCGACAAGGTTCACCATCCACTTGCATGGGGATAGACTTGTACGTTAAAAGTGTCACCTCACGGCACTGATGCAACCTCTCTCCATGACCACCCACTTGCAGAGCAGCCTAGGAAAAAAAAAATTAAGGACGGAAGGACGAAAGGAAGGAAGGAAGGAAGGAAGGAAGGAGAAAAAGACACTTCAAATCAGATATTTGAGGCAGTTAACAAAATCCAGAATGCACTGTTTTGCCAACAACATGCGTTACACAGCATCGCATGTGTAAGGCATTCTAATGAGGGACAATGAATGTACTTTCGTTCAAAAATTGAAAAGGAGGAGTTAAAATTTCACAAAGAAAACTGGTGGGCAACAAGCAGATGAATCAGGACAGATACTAACCATATGCATCACGTCTCATCACAATGTCAAGCATATTTTACACACACATACAAAATATATACACACGTACAAATGCATCTTTCTTCATTCTTAAAGGTTTCAATATGTGTTTTGTTGGTTTGTTTTTACATTAACAGCAATGCTACTATTTTTTTTTTATTTAAAACAACAACCCTAATCGTGTAAAACTAGGAGACAGAAAGATGATGTCCCCTTCCTGAATAGAACACAGTCCTTACTGTGAATTAGATAAACCTAAAATCCTTAATTACGAGGGTTTACACAACAACTCAACATCAAGACCAGACAGGCTGAAAAGAGCAAGCAGAAGGACCTTGTTAAAAACAATTAAATATAGTGTTCAAGAATTCATTCCAAAGAAATGAAACAAGGAGGGCATGGACATGAGCAGATTCTTCAAGTTTTACGCAAACATGTTTGGGCAGAAATGGATTTATCAATGAGGAATGTGACTATTAGCTATCTACTGTCATATGCAGAAAGAAATCCTATATTAGTGTAGTATTAACACAGAGCAGCCTAAATGCTTGTCAAGACCTTAATCTTGCTCTGTGTACATCTTATTATGGAGAAAAAAAAAAAAAGAAAGAAAGATAATATGATTAATACTACTTCTTACGAAGTACTTCTTTTCATTGGTCTCACAGACCTTCTTGGGTATGACCAAGTACATCTGGGAGTCATACAGAGCAAGTTAGAATTACACATATATGTTCCTCAGCATTACAAGCAATGTAGATTTGTAGACACTCCATTTTGAACTAGGCTTTCTTTAGAGAAAAATAGCAGCTCAAAGGTCCTACATCAAAAACAACCTAAAATCTTCAGGGATGAAGTTATGACGGTTCATTCCACAAGACCTACGATGCTAATAGAATTTTTCCTACCTGTGGGTTATTCCCCTAATTCACTAGATTGATCAAAAAAAGAGAGGCCATAAAAGAATCCATAATCTAAACAGACTTCTAAAGAATTGATTGCTGATCAAGATGACCCTTTACTTTTGCTCACTTTGAAGATCTAATTTGTCTACATATGTCTTTGAGGAAAAAAAAAAAAAAAACGTTATCAGGGATATCCACTGAATGTGAAGGCTTAAGAGTAGGGACTTGGGCATGACCGATGCAAATTTGGCAAGAAGCCCAGATACCTAGCCACATTAAGTTCAAGCCTTTGGTAGATTAATACTATTATGGAGATATCTACCACTGCATTTAATCATCCTCTGCCGAGATTGTCACTGTGTTTGACCACTTTGATAGTAGGACACTGGAGTACTTTGAGTTAGATTGCTTTTGTAACTCAGCTTTAGATCAATTTAAGGACAGTATTGACAAAAAGTGCACTGCCAAATTAAAATTGTTTGCTGAATTTTCTTTCCCTAGCAGAACAACAAGAAAAAATATTACTCAATTTTCACAACATTTTGGTTGGGCATATGGAAGTTATTACCATTCCATTTTCAGAAAATGGATTTAGTCAATTATACAAACAAGA
>VXAL01017311.1:67199-68675 GCA_013399475.1 Chauna torquata
TTATCTTGAATGTTTCTGGCTTCAAGTGCCAATTGCCAAATCTTATTATATTGCTCTGTCTATTAGATTAAAAGGCCCTCAACTACCAGATATCTTCTCCCTGAGTAAATACTTATGGGTGGTGATTAAATAGCTTCTTAACCTTCTCTCTGATAAGCTAAATGGAGCTCCTTCAGTCTTCCAGTATACAGCATGTTTCCCACAATACAGGTCATTCTCGTGTCTCCCTGAGGATTGCTTTCCTAGTCTGCAGCACCCAGAGATTTCAGAAGCAGTCCTTCTGATACTGTATTCAGCAACAGTACCATTCACCTATTCTTGCTCAGTGATTCTCTAGCAGAATCATCCAAGCATCGACCTAGTCCTTCTGGCTAAAGCATCACACTGGTGTAAACACTTCCAAATTACTTTTTCTCAAATGACCGCTTGAAACAACTCATCTAGTTCTCTTTGAAGTCACTACATCTTACAATATAATGCTCCATTTCATAAGAAGGAGCTACTTTGTTTCTTGTGTGATTGTTTGCCCCACTGTTGTATCATGCATTTGTTGTATTGCACAGGTGAACCTGGAATGCAGTCAGGGTCACCTCTTCTTTAAACCAATAATTTAACTGTGTAAGTAAATCTCATCTTGTATGCACTTGGAGAACAGACAGCTCTTTACAGAAAGTCTCACAACCCCATGCTAAGAAGTGGGTGGCTCCTGAATACTCAAGTGCCCATGCTTCACATTCTCTGACATGGTTATCCCCAATGGCAGCAGCCACCATGGCACAGATCTTGTGACAAATATTGACCTGAACCAAAGCCCCAGTTGGGAACCAGCTAAACAGAAAAGGAGCCTTTCTGAGGTCAGGGACTCAGCAGTCCTTCAAAGTACCAAATGGCTGCTACCTCTGACATGGCAGATGAGCATGGGCAGGGAGGAAGGACTCTTTCTACCATGTGGAATAGATCCTAAAGTTGATTAGAGCGCGATTTTGATTGTAGAAGTAAATTCCTGACTGCATATCCAAGGCTCACTTCATCTTCACCTTTCTCAACCTCAGGGACCAAACAGCAAGTCAACAGGGGTGAAGTAAAATGCATATTCGCAGCTCCACCAGGGCATAAGCATAACAAAGGGGGAAACCATGACTCTGGGAAGAGTTGGTACCCAGAATGCTTCCTGAAGAAGTAGAGCTAAATACGTTAGGCTTGGCACCAACCCTTAAGGCTTAATCTCATTAGTCACAAGAAAAGTGTACAGGTTGCCATGGAAATGGCCACTTTCACATACAGGTTCCTCTGAGACACTGCAATCACTGTTTAGTTAAAATATAACAATTGAGCAATCTTCATAGCATAAAATGGCCTGAAAGTTCAAACCAATCTAATTTATTTTGGATTCAGGTTTTCTGGTTGTTTTTTGTTGTGGTTGTTTCGGTTTTTTTCTTTTATTTTGTTTCAGTCCTGTTTTTTTTTTTTTTTGGG
>VXAL01017311.1:68685-94706 GCA_013399475.1 Chauna torquata
GTTGGTTTGTTTGTTTGTTTTTAATACTACATGTGATTACAATAGCTCCACATAAGGAACTGCATACAACCACTTGTCCTATTGAGCCAAGTGCAATGGCCATGATAGTGCTACAAGTTTTGCTGAAGTCCACTGACTTCTAGAGTTTCTCTGGATTTTCATCAGTTGTAAAAGAGATCAGAATCTGTTCTGTGTTGCTTAATTCCACATGAAACACAATAAAACTCACATATCAGCCACACCTCTAGAGCTATAAGCTTTTCATGCCTAAAACATAGAGGAGTGACTTTGTATATTTTAGCATTAAAGAAGGTAAGGAAATGCCAGCAGAATGACTTGTAAGAGGAGGCACTTGTGCTATGAAAAGCTCTCCTCACCATACATACCCACTCACAGACAGACAGCTTGCTCTGCCAAGTATTTTTTCATCCATGTAAATTTTTAAAACACTGGCATCTCTGAAATAACATTCATTCTTTACAAGGCTCCATAACTTCATTATTAAGTAATGCCTCCATTAAGTGAGAAAGTAGCCATGCATTTCATCTATACAGTATATTCACAGTCACATTAGCAATGCATGGTGATATGCATTCACAAAAAAAATAAATAAATGCACATAGCTGTCATCATTTCATTCTTGTGCCCTTTTGTAGCCCCTCATTACTATTCCTAAAGCTTGAAGCAGTCTTAAACATTATAAAATATGCATTAGCTCATTCCATCATGTACCCTGCTCTTTATTTAGCATGGCATTCAGGTGCTATCTTTTCATTTTGTAATGACACTCTGATAATATGAAAGTGAAGATATTGGAGGCTGCCATTCAGAAGAAAAACCTGCATATAAAGCTGAAATGACCAAAAAGTGAACACAGGCAATTGGACAAGGTCTGTTTGTACAAGCATGATTGCCTAAACTATACAAATCTAACAGTTCACATTACTCTAAAGTCTACCTGTTACTCCACATTTGGATTGGGTGGTATAACTGCCATCAGCAAGGGGACAAGCAAAATGCTCCAACAGCTCAAATTGCTGACAGTTTGTGGACTTCATTAAAGCTTTTCATTTGCTGAGGTACTCTCTGGGTCATTGCTACTTTCACAGCATCACAGATCTCCTCTCTCCACCTTCATATTTAGGAAAAACTTGCACCTGACTAACATTTGTCTTCTTTCTGCTCTTATTCTGACACTTGTGTGTCATTGTAACTTCATCTATATCTAGTATCTTGGTATCTAACTTAGAAGGTCAAAAACTTTGAAAAGCTCCCCTTTTCGCCCTTTTCCTTCAGTGAATGCCATTTTTTCTTGTACTTTTTTTCATTTCTAAATTACCAAATCCCTTGGAAACTCATGATACAATCGATTCCTTCCTACTTGTGATCTGTACCTTGGGTGTGTATGCTCCAGCACTCTTTCTGAATTATAAGAACAGGGCATAAAATCCAAATCCATTTGTAATTTATAAAATAACTGTCTAAGGTTAAGGAAATAAAAAGCTCTTCTTACCTCTGGATTCATGGAACTCCAGTGTAACATGTGCATCAAACCCAAGGCTGAAGTAATTATTGAAGACACTGAGTGGAAGCTATAATTGGATAGTAGAAAGACGTAAAAGTAAAAGAAATGAAATATTCCATGACACAACAGACATTAACTATTTTAAATATGGCACATCATGAAAACCCAAGAAGCAAATGGAACACATCAGGGAAGTGTATGCAGGAAGTTGTTCTGAAGGCTAGCAATAGCTTGTGAAAGATGTTCAAATACAAAAGCCTAAAGAACACAAACACATCTACAATACTTTATGATCATGTAAGTATCTTTGTAAACACATCACAAGGTTCCTCATTTAATTTCTCATTGAGATTTCCCAGAATGTTGCTCCACTTCACATGTCAATACAAAGGTTTTCCTAATTGCTGGCACTTCAGGCTCAGCATGGCGAACGAAACTCAAGCTGTGTTCTTCCTGCTTCACATATAACCAGGAGCAATGTGAGTCCCAGACAAGAAGCTCTAATTCTATTGAAGATGCATGAAACAGGGAAGCACACATCTGGCCTCTCCATCACTACACTGTCCCAGCAGAGCTGTGGAGAGCGAATAGTAGCATCCAATAGATAAGCTGGAAATTATAACTGAGAAGAGGAAAACAGTTCACAGAATCATTTTTTGATGACAGTGACACTTTCAATATTTCCAGTCCAAACAACATATCACTATAAATGTGATCCCCTCGCAAAGATTTTCTCATTCTCCAACTCTCAAGGTACACTAATGGAGACCATGCGGTGTCCCACACACAAAGATGTTAAATCCAGAAATACACTACTCCTTGATGTAAAGTAGGGAACAGCTGGTATCCACCAGCAGAATCCTAAGGAATATAATTATACATCTTTTTTTAGATGTGTCTCTAATTTAGGAATGGATGATGGTCATAGGGTTCCTTCTCCTTCCACCTCAGACTATCTTGAGAAAAAACAATGACCTTTTAGATAAGATGCCATGGGTTTTTGCCAGGACTTGGTTCTTGAGGTAAATGATCTAAGTCTGAAAGTTACAAATAACAGATAAGATGGCTGATGTGCATTACAGTTCACATGCCACTGAAAGCATTGACACATGAAAAGGGCAAAAAGGTGAAGATGCAACTAGAAAATTCAAAAGTTTTAGAGCTCCCCACTCATGCATCTTCTGGTGTATCCCAAAGGTGCTCTTAAGCATACTATAGTCTCCCTGGGAAAAAGAAAGCTCTAACCTTACGTGCCCCATCCTCCAGCTCATCCTGCGGCAAATCTGGATTGTGCTCAACCTGGAGATTCCATCGATCCAGCTGAACAATGGTCCCATCTTCTACATGGCACAGGATCTTGGACACTGGCTCATCCGTATAACCCTGGCAGTAGAATGAGTGTCACCAGAGTATCAGCCATGGACAACCACAGCAAAGCAAGTCATTCACCAATTACCTGGAAGACCTCCCTCCTTTCACACAAATCTAAAACAGCAGACCAAATGTTCTTAAGAACACCTCAGAATATTGCTAAATTTCGACATATGAAACATTTTGACAAATCATTGCTTAGGAAAACAAGTCTCGGACAGGCATGGTAAGACATAAGGAGAAGAATTCAAAGTGTATTTGTTTCGCATGAAATTACTCCAGTGTGTAGTCAAGGATAAATACAGAGAAATAAAGTTAAAACTATGCTTAAATTATAAGTCTACATATCATTCTCATTATTTGGCCTGAAATACCAGACAGATACATCTATGCACCCTTTTATTACAACAATTACATTGTTGATAATTCAAGACACCAAAATGGAAACTGAAGTGAGCTGTTGTGCCCAAGTGAAGCAGACCTTGGACAAAGCCCCACTAGCTATTTTAGCCAAAAAGAAGTTCCACACTATTACACCACCAAATCAGAGCAGCAAGTTGAGAACCCACATGTAAGGGTAACCCCAGTCAGTGCTTACCCCACCCCAGTTGAGGGTGCGGGCAAGGTCATTCCCAGTGCCAAGTGGAAGGACAGCCACAGGAGGCTGGGGGTTGAGTTGCAGCTCATCTAGGATGGAGAGGATCCACCCCACCTATAAAACCAGAAATGCAAAGAACTGTTAGTCAGGAAGATTAAAAGGGAAGGAATGAAGGAAAAACGCATGTTTTAATTGTATCCTTATCACACAAAAGATCAAGTAAAACGAAAGGGAGAAGGAAAAATGAGGATATCTGAAATTTAGCTCTACAACAGCCCCATTTGAGGTTTCGCCTTCCAGGCAACAGGTACGGCAGTCTTCATGAAGCTCCAATGCAAGCAGAAACAATAGGATATAAACACTACCTATTGTTAGTGGCACACAGAGATTCTGAGGAAAGGGAGCAGAGAACTTGCTGTTCTTAAAGTGGGAAAAGAAAACACAGAATCACACCAGATATTTATAAAGCTGCCTAAAAATTGCTCTGAAAAAAACATTGCATGTTAAAATTAGTGAAGAATGATTAAAAATGAGAGAAGAATAATATGGACAGTTCAAGCTACAAAATTTAAATTACTCTTATGCTAAAGGAAACTAAATCTTTGAGAACTGCCATGAAAAAAGATGCGAGAGATGTTTGAGAACAGCATAGTATCTCATACCATGTCCTGCAATAGAGGGTGCAGATCAAGTCAAGCACAGACTCGCCCACAGGTCTCCCATTCACTAGATGAAAGATCTTAGTGCTGAATTATTTCACTCCAAGCAAAGCATAATATAAATATATATATTGATACAGGACTAGAATAAAAGACAAGCTAAACTATAATGCTCAGGGCTGAAGACTGTGGGTTGGAAAAAATGAATCTGGATCTTTTGCACCATAAGCCACTGATTATTTTAGAAAGCTGTTTCTCTCTCTTCTCCCTATTCTGGACTACATAAAACTTTTCAATAGAAATCTGGCCAAAAGGAACAAATTATTGTAAAATATTTTGTTTTCATTAGATAGTAATTTCCAGCAGGGAAAGGAGTGTTGCTGAAAATATTCTCAAACTTTTTATGACTGGAATTCTTGCTATAAGAAAATAGGACTGTTTCTTACACTATTTCTCAACTTTTCAAAAAAAAAATCTGTGAAAGAATCTGTGGTACATTTTAAATAATGAATTTAAAAAAAAAAAAAAAGCAGAGAAAGACAACAGAAGAAAATTGTTGATTTTTTTTCCCTGACGCCAGCATTCAAAGATGCCATCTCTACTAAAAATGTGAGCTATTAAATAAGACATAAAACTACTGACTGCACCTGGACAGGATTTTTCCTCTCCCAACTAATATTTCTGTGATTTCAAATAGATTCTTTTCCCAAACTGGAACGAAACTGAAGCTTCTTGAAAGGTACCCAGCATAACCTAGGTAGTAGGAACTGCACCTGAAATCTGAAGTACTGGGGAGGGGGTGGCCTGATAGATATAGCAATCACCACCTTATTTGATATTCTAGGGTAAGTCTTTCTCCAAGTCTCTTCATGGAGAAATTTAATTTTGTATAAATAACATTTATCAGACAGTTATTTATCATAACCTATTGCCCAATTATTAAAGTGTCCATCTGGGATGCAGTCCTACATTAGAGCTCATTGTCTAAGAGTCATACGAATCACTTAATGCTCTCATGAACTTTCACTTCACCAAAAGTACTTAAGTTGGTCACAGCACCATGGTACAACTAAGGACAGTCCTTAAGGGGTTGTCAGAGGTAAGTAACCATCTGCCTTTCAAAAATCAATTCTCTAGTATTGAGAACAGGAGACAGTAGAGTCCTGATAACTCCACTGAGGCCAGGACTTCTTAAAGAGCCCTTTGCCATTGCCACTGACTTAATCCATACATCTGCACCTCAGTCTCCCACTGGGACAGGTAACACTACAAATACCAACCACTTTTGTAAATGCTTGTAACTGATAAACAGAAAGTTCAAATTACTAGTTTATATTTACAACATTGTTATTTAATTTGAGGTCATTTCTAAACCTTGTACATTGAAGAGTGTTTTACAGTCAAGGATGACAAAGAGCATCACTTCTCTCTAAACAGAAAGCTCCTGACTGCTTTGGAAGCAAAGTTTTCCACTTACACCCTGGAAAGGAGAAGCAAAGCAGCGAAGATGGAAAAGTTACAATAATTTCTGACTCATCTCAATAATGCAAGATAACAGTCTAGTCTCATTGAATATGCACTAAGTCCATTTGAGCCAGATTTCTCATTTCTAGCTGTAATGGCTTTGGGAATAGCTAGATATTAATTTGCTTCAAACTGAGCAGCAGCAAAGATAATAGTGGAGTGCTGCTCACGCTAATGAGAAGGTGCTGCCCCCTGTTGCTTGCACTGCTCAGCAAAGAAAAACAGGATGCCAAGACTCAACGTAGTTGTATTCATTTCTATTTTAATATTTTCAGAATCAAGAATTTTCTCCTATTAAAATATTGGCTTCCTCAGGCAGAAGCTGCAAACACTTTCAGAAACAGATTGGAAAACTCTATTTTTTGCAGCTATATCTCCTGCTAAAGTAATATTTCGCAGGTTTCTCAAGGAGTGTTCCTAATGCAGTAAAAGTAATATCTTATTGTCCCAGGTACCAGCAAGATGGCACTCAAATCAAATTTTTCCTTCATTCTTTCAGGGGACGCACTGGTATTAACAATCTCTACATCCGGAGTTTTAAAAGAACTCACAGAAGCTGAACAGAAACTTCTCACAGAAATTCAAGCAAAGAGGGGTTAAGAGTGGGTTCAGCTCACAAAAAAAAAAAAAAAAAAAAAAAAAAAAAGCTTCCCAGTGCCCTAAATATCTACTTTTTCTACTTTTATATATCCTGGCCAGCCATTGCACCTTGCAGCCACAAATGCATTTTCCTTACCATGTGGTTACAAGTATTATCAAATGTATGTTTGGGGAACTGAGCTTCATGGAGACTAAAGGTCAGTTTTTCAACTGTATTTCAGCACTCAGTGGCACAGAGTGAGATTTAAAATATTCTTAAGTACTGGCAACAGTAATGCAGTTGTCATTGCTTCATTATCACTCTTGGCCTCCAGGCCCCAAACTGGAGAGGCTCTCCCCATCTGAAGGTGCCTAAATAATTTAAAGATCCGACCCTACTCACTTATCCAAGAGCATATAGAAAATCAATAGCAAGGAAACTACTGAACATGGATTTGCCAGATCCCAGGCTAGTAGTATGAGCACTTCTTCACAGTGGATTTGTACAGAAAGTGAGGAAACGAGGCATAGAGGACACTCCATTTGACTGTACTC
Source organism: Chauna torquata (assembly GCA_013399475.1). Taxonomy (NCBI): domain Eukaryota; kingdom Metazoa; phylum Chordata; class Aves; order Anseriformes; family Anhimidae; genus Chauna; species Chauna torquata. The sequence continues at coordinate 75,497 of VXAL01017311.1, forward strand.
AGATATCATGAAGACAATAGCAGAGAGGACCAGAAATTACGATTTAATGACCCCCAGACACTGATTTAACCTGCTAGACCCTCAGATCTGTACAAATAGTAAGAGGAGGCCAGCAAACGCAGTCTTTATTTTTTTTAAGCTGTATCAAATCTTTATGGATAAAGCAGATAGGACCCAAGACATAAGGATATGGTCCCATCACTAAGCAGGCCAAGACATACAGAAAAGAAAAAGTAGATTCAATAAGTGTGAGGTAGGTTATCTGGCTCTGCAGGCACCATGAGGCGGGAAACCCATGACTGTGAGCAATTTCATCTCTTGGCAATGACCACAGGTCTGCCAGGCGTTGGTCACCTACCGTTCCATCCCCACCGCAGGCCAAGATCCGCAGGTTTGGCACTTTTCTGTACAGCTCCAGCCTGGCCGGAGAAGGGAAAAGCAAAAAAAATAAAAAAATAAAAAGAGTCAATAGAACAATGCAGGTACTTTTTATGCATTTTGCCGAGTGACAGTCTATCTGCCACTTATTTCTCTCTAGAATATTCATTATTAAGGTACAGGGTGGAGGCAGAAAAAAAAAAAATGAAATGAGGTCTTCCTTTGCAGTTAGACAGCCCCTTCTGAGAAGCATTCTGTCTGTTTAACATGGGAACATGCAACCTGAAAGGCCAGATTCTCATTCTCCCTCTGGAGATGACAAAACCTTCCATTTTCCTCTTATCCTAAGGCAACAAATGTAAATACTGAGGTTTTTAAACCAAATATAGTGTTTCTCATCAGGATTTGCTGAGCCTCTGTTTCCAAAACATGTAGAGCACAACAGCTTCTTCCACTGATAATTGTATTTCTTTAACACCATGGAAGGCAATAACACCTAACGGAGCTCTTTCTCTGGATATCTGATCTAAGATACCAACAGGAGAGCCAAAAAAGGCCTGTTCCATTAGTTATATGAAAGAGAGGCTTAATAAAATGTCTCCCAGTGGAGGGAATATATTCACATGTAAAGACCAAGTGAACTGAGGATTTAATCCTCCTTTAACTCCATTACACAGCCCTGAAAACTGTACATCTCCTTCAATGCTCCTGCACATCATGAGGAGTGACAGCTGTTTCAGCACGAAAAAAGGGTTTGGGTGCTTTAAAAGTATGAATAGCAAATATTTGGACCGTTCTCATATAGGTAAATATTTGATTTTAAATAATCACTGTCCTTTTGTGCTGCCAAGATTGTCAAAGTATCACTGAACAGACAGTTAAGTAAAGCAAATATCCCTATCTCAAATACCACAGAAGGATGGTCTCTTAATCCTTAGCACTGAGAATCACCCCTTTAAAGACAGGTCCTCTCTCTCTCAGAAGACACTCACCCTTCAACTACTGCCCATATAAGCACAGTCAGTGACTCAGCAAGAAAAGATAGTTGCATGCTGCTATCATGTACGGAAATATAAAGGCAGCTTCAACCCCTCTATAATGATCAGCCACTAAGGTCAGGCACTGTGGGATCTGCAGTCCACAGACTCTACTGAGATTTAGGCATGAAGTACTGTTCAATGAACTCTCTACTTTGACTATGTGAATCTGATCACCCATGCAATAGCTTTCAGCTAGTGTTCAAATGTACATTTTAAAGCTTTGACTCTGAAGAAGATTCAACAATGTATTCCTAATATGTGATTTTGTGCCAAAGGACAGCCTGTGCTTCTACAGGTTTGTACTATTTCTCTTGGAGACAGTATTCGTAAATCATCCTCTATGTATCTACTTACAATACGAACGGGAGATCATATAACATCCTTTGTCTCTGCTTCTATCACTTGCTGTGGGTCCTCCCCAAAGCCATTTAACAAAAGGAACAACAACAAAAATCTGACCAATAGAGGGTGCTCCTTGTCAAACGTAAAAGATCATATCTGAATAACGGAACATGAAAGCTGCCATACCTCTCACACATCTATCAGACCGGTGTGTTCATGGAGGACATGGGTGCCAAAATGCCACCACCATCTTGTTTCATATGAACTGCCTTTTCCTGAATAGGTGTCACACGCAATACTGGAATTTCAACTCCAACTGGTTATCTCCTCACATATACGTACATATTTATTTATATATATGTATTTATATATGAGGATGGAATTTGCAGACAACACAACAGAGAAAACACAGTAGAAGTAACCTCCTATTCAATGGATAACCTACCAACTTATCATAGTCAATCACAGAATCACAGGATAATTTGAGTTTGAAGGGACATAAGAAGGTTTCTGGTTCAGCTCCAGCTCAAAGCAGAGTCAACACTGAGATCAGACCATGTTTCTCAGGGTTACATCAAGCTGGGGCTCAAAAGTCTCCACATATGAAGAGAACCCATTCCAATGGGTAACTGTTCACACAGTGAAAGACTTTCCTTATATCCAGTCAGCACCTCTCTCATTTCAATTGTCTCTTTGGACAAGTTGTCCATTGTTTCTTGCCCCTCCTGCCATGCTGCCATAAAGAGTCATGCTCCATCTTCTCAGTAACTTCCTCACAGGTATTCAAAGCTGCTATTAAGACCTCCAAGCCTGCTCTTCTCGATTCACATTCTTAAGATCTCATCTGAACAAGGATAGGCATTTGCATGGGCTTAACTATACCCTGAAACTTTGATTCTGGATCACAGTTTGGCTCTTTGAAAATCCATACCTATCAGCATCATTAGTCTACCAATCTATCCAAGCAAGATGTTTGTCTGCTTTCCTGAAATAAAAAGAACCATGGTTCACAAAGTTGAATGCATGAGAACTTACGCATCTTTTGGCCCTTCCTGAGAGAGATCAAAGACCTGGCGTGGATTCAAATACCACATAAACGTTTGGAGAACCTTGGTGCCCTGTGAAAAGTGAAAAAAAAAAAACAAAGGGAAATTATGAATAGCATAATGATTATTAGAAATAATAGTGTTCATTATTCATTATATTCAGGGTGCTTTTCTTTCCTCTGTGCTTTATAATGCAAACATAAACCAAGAAAAATACAAAATAACAAGAGGTGTAGCAGCTGACCGCCCTGTAGATAGTGACCCAACAATCCACGCAGGGTGCACAAGTATACATATAAACTGAATTTAACAATACAGATCACTAATGGTTCATAAGAACAGGTACTATGGGTCAGACCAAGGGTTCATCTTCCACAGAGACCTGGTCTCCTACCTCTGACCACCTGCAACAAGAAACCTCTCTTATCCCACACATCCTCAGCCCTCCATCTATGACAGCAAAAAGCTGAGCAAGGTTGTGGGCAAAGTCACCACAGTGAACAATGCCCTGCCCAACATCCAAGCAATGATGCTCCTTTGACCTCTACCATCACCACCATGAACACTTATAACTGTAAGCCTCTACTATCTTGTGAAGCAGGAGCCAAGGACTCTATGGGCAACAGCTGCACCACTGCTCCCTCACTCAGTGCAGATTGGTTAACCTTTCACCTAAACATCACCTGGTTCTTTAACATATAGTACAGGAACGGAAATGATTTTTTAAATGCCATAAGAATGTGGCATTTCACTTTCAGTAATTTCACTGGGCTTTCCTAGAAAAATTACATCATAGTTTGATAAAAGAAGTCTAAGACTTCACTAGCAATCTAAACTTTCTGTGGAAAGATGAGAACCTCCAAAAGTTCTCATCTGAAACCTCCAAAGTACCATTTCAGATTCCTTTCAGCTTGATACAGCTGCTCAAATATTCAACTATCCTTTCCTTCCACCTTAATGGAATTAAATGCAGGTATAAAGGGCATTCAACAGCAAGGACCTCTTCCAGGAGACTGCAGTTCAGTTGCATAGAGTTCTTCTTAACCATGATTGACCAAAAACTATTCTTACTTGCAGAAACACTGTTATTGGATTAAAACTTTGTGACCTGGATCCAGATGATGGCCTTACCTGGTTCCCTCCACTTTTTGGATTGACAAAAACCAACAGTGGTTTCATGAGCGGAGAGGAGATAGGCTTTATCACAAATGGCCGACCTTTGTTATCCTGAGAAACAGAAGCAAGAGATAACTTCAGTAAAAGCTATACAAAGGATAAGTTTCCCTGGCATAACACATGCAGAAGACCCAACACAGCTCTGACAAAACTAATTCTGGTATTGGAAACAGTACAGCCATGAAAATATCGTGCTCAGCTGAGACTAAAAGTATCCAGCTGAGACAATTCAGTAAGAAAATAAGAAGGAAAAAATTATTTGGGGCCAGCCCAAAACTATTTTTAATTTTTACTCCATGTTCTTTCCTGAAAAACAATTATTCATATGCCCTAATAATGTGTCAGATATACTGCTATTCCTAATATGAATTATATTTTATTTTCCAGTAGTAAATGGAATGAGATAAACTACTTATCTCATGAAATTCATTTAACAGACAAGTTGTACCACCACTTAGTTGCAGATGATCTGCTCTTGGCCTGAATTCTTGGCCTATGAATACAAGTTTCATACATATTTATGCAATTATAATCTCTCTCCTTACATCAGTGAGAAAAATATATGCCTCCCTACGTCCCTCCATCTGCAGGGCACCAGAGAGCCCAATAATGAGGGTGTTGTCCTGGGCTGAGGCAGACACAGATTCAAGTTTCTGGTCTGCAGTCTTCCCACTGCACAAGTGAGGACCTTACCCAGAGAGCTCTGGCTATGCAGAGGTGAGTCAAACCACCCCCAAACTTAGACCCTTGCAGTCAACTCACTGAGGATTTCACATCTGCATTTTCACACTCCTGCTCTACCTAGTTGAAAACAAGTGTCTGAGCTGAGTCTTCTACACCCCAAGGGAACACTGTTTCATTAGGCTGCTGGTAATTCTGGAGTCTGGTATGTTGTTTCTTGAAAAATCAACTCAGCAAATAAAAGACTTCTCATATGAGTTTTTGCCAAAACTGATCTTTTCTCACAACAAAATTCAATAATGTGGAATTTTCCAGTAAAATAATATATATATATATATTAGAAAACGCAGTAAAAAAAAAAAATTAAAATCTGCATTTATACATTTAAACAAAAGGAGACTGATTTTCAAAGCTCTTAAATACCTACTTCATTGCCTCTTTTGCTGGCTTTTCTTTTAAAAGATGTTCTCTTCTTTCGCCGCGTTGAAGTCTTTAATGAGTTCTATGTCAAAAAAAAAAAACATGAAAAGCAAAACAAAACTTAGAAGACAGGCACAGACGGAGCCCCTTTACGAAGCTCTTCCATGCATGTCCACTTGGAGAATGATAAGAGTATCTGGCACATGCTCAAGATTTAAATCACATGCGCTGCATGCTTTACACTTCCACACCACCGTTTATGGAGAAAGCCACACACGGAGACCAGACTGGTGCTTTGGAACTGGAAACTTTCCCACGCTGTGAGGGGGGAAAAAGATCAGATGCTCCCATAGACTCACATAACACCACATGTTGTACCTGCCAACCCTCCCAATAGGGGTAGGAGACGCCCATTTCCCCTTCGGGGCTCCAGTCTCCTGCCCAATCAGGCTCGTCTCCTGGTATGGAGACCACCTGCATAAAGATGTAATAAAAAACATGATAAATGAGATATTTTTCATGTTTTTTTAGGAAAGAAAACAACAAGTTTTAGCTCTGGCAACCACTATGACTCAATATAATGTAGGCCACCATGGCGTATGATGCTGGCACTGCAGAGTCACTTCCAGCCTATCAAGAAGCTTATGTAATCATCTGATGAGGAACAACGTGAATTAACATTTAAGGATTTGAAGTTTCTGTTTGTTTGTTTGTTTTTAAATAATATCACTGAACTACAGAAAAAAAAAAAGCAAAACTACTTGTATTTTTGCAGAACCTAAAAAATTTTCATGAAAGTTATTCTCCAGGCTGGCAATAGCCTACTTGGTAATACTGAACCACAAAGGTCTTCTGGTGCAATACGGACAGACCGAAAAGGGAATGTTTTTTCCCCTCCTTAAAATTCAGTACCTGATATCATATCTGCAGGAAACCCTTTTCCTTTCCATATAATTGAGATTTTGTATTATAGGAAATACTGTAAATATTTCCTCAGTATTTCAACTCTTAATCTATCCATCACCAGGAAAGAAAGTAACACAGGAAACTAGAAGAAAGTTAATTGATTTTTTTTGGCTTCAAGAGGGGAGCAAAATCCACTCAGCTCGTATAAAAGTTCATTTCTGTCCTGAAGTTATTTAAAAGTGTATCATTAATGAAAAGAAATCAATGATCAGAGATCAACAAGTCTATAAGCAATGATATGTCCCTACTTAATCCTGCCCACTAACCAGCAATGCCCTTACATTAATGAGAACAGTTACTAAATTTTCTCTTGATTACCTAATAACCAATTCCAGAATTTCAAACCTGTGGTGCAACAGACCAGATGCAGAAGTTAGTTTTTCCTAACTTCTCAGAAATGTGGAAATATTAACAGCTATCTAACTCAAATTGCTAAAGATAGTATCCTCTTCTTTTTCACCCAGACATGAGAAGCCTGCTGTAGAGCACAAGGGCCCAAACTTTTTGTCACCTCCCAGCATTCCTTGTGCACCATGACACATTCATGCCTTGTTGCTTACTGAAAATAATGAAGACAATATGGCTCAGCAGAGCAATTCCAAGGCACTTGCCCTCTTAGGCCATAGTTTGAGAAATTATCTGAGGTGTTCTTATTCTTCCCTACTCTGATACATACAAAGTGATGCTGAAAGCACGATAAGTCATGAAGATTGAACTGACCACGGAAGTGGATGGGCAGTATCACCTTCATAGTCTTTCATTGACCTACCTCAGGAGTCAGACTGAGGGTAGACAAACGTCTTTATGTCAGTGTAAAGGTACAGTACATTGCCCTCAAAGCTGCAGCAGGCAGCTGCAAGCAGTGGGGTTCTTGGCCTATTTTCTCAGCTGATCTCTGCTAAAGGATCCTCCCTGGCATGGGGCAAAACAGGACAGATCAGAGATTAGTCTGTCTGCAGTCTTCCCAGCTATCTGTTGAAAGGTCATGGGCATATTGAGACTTTTCCTTGTGCTCCAGTCTCTCCAGGTGTAAAATTTTAAATACTTATCGTATTGGTAATGTGCAGTGAACTCTTCTGGCAAATCATAACCTCTAACTCAAGTTAAGTATTCTATGAGGAAAGTAATTAACTGTACCACTTGAAGGAGGACTGTACTTGTTATTCAAACTCCACAATGGATGGACCTAAGCCCAACAAATTCTTTCGGAAAGAGCAAAGACAGTTCAACAAAATATTGCCTACTTTAAAAAATAACGTAAAGACTGTTTAAGTGTAGTTGTCATTAAATCCCATTATAGCATAGCTCTTTTCTTGCTTATGGGCAGAGTGGGAAGAGACATACAACTGTATTAGAGAAAGAGTTTTAGTCTAAGTCTCCATCATAACATTTTTTCATTTCTGCACTCAAAAAGGCAATAAAATATGCTAAGTCACAACTATGTTATTCCACTTCTTTTTTTTTTAGCATGCTTATACCTATAGTGTTAAGAGAACTTCAGCTTTTGCTACAATAATGGTAACTGCACATCTATAGCAGATGAAAGGCAAAAAAGCTGATTAAACATATTCAGGTTCTCTTTGCAAACATGCAGAAGAATAACAGCCAAGAGTAATCATCAGTCTTTGCACATAGAACTGAAGAAATGGATGTGTACTACCTTGTCTACATAACAAGGTAATGAGTATTTTTACAAACATATAACGTTATTCAGCAAAATACTTGATCACAAAGCATACCTTTAACTGTGCACCATATGTAAATCCTAACTTGCATCTAGAAAGGAAACCTCTCCTTTGTGGATGTCAGTTTGGCCATCTTCAAAGAGAGATTTTTGGTATTATTGCATGGTCAGTGTAGTTCTAAGCAAGCTTAGCTAAATGAACAGAAGAATTGGAGTCCTTGTATGGTGTTGGTTGGTGTGAGGACCACAGACTATCTTGAGCAGATCTAATGAACCTTTTCAACCTTTTCCTTTGCAACATTTCAGTCTTCATTTTCAAAGCCTTTTAACATGCTGGGCTTCAAATGATGTAAACAATGAACAACCTCTGAGAAGGTCAGTCTTGACCATCTTCTGGTTGTTCACAAACCACAGTCAAGCAAGACAACTGCAGCCAGCAATAGAGGAAAGGAACAAATAAACCCAGAAGTATAAAGATTCACTAGCACTTTTTGAAGGTCTTTGAAGGAGGAGTAGAAGGAGAAAACATCATGTTTACTCACCTTGAAGAGAAAAAAAAAATTAAAAAAAAAATAAAATAAATAAAATGGAATCTTACAGTTACTGCCTTTGCCTTCCCAAACAGAAGAAGACAGATTAAATCAGTAAGTACATCAGCCAGATGTACTCCTCTTCATTGTCTACTTCTCTCCCATAACATAAGCATAGCAAGTCCATTCCTAGCCCTAACACCACTTGGGCTACTAAACCTCACTTAAAACAAAACACCACCAGTCAACAGAGGTGATAGCTTCCACAAACTAGGAGAGAGAATTGATTTGAACCCCAGGAAATCAGAGAGGTATCAAAGTGCTGCTAACACAGTAGAAAAATACTTTAAATCAGTAAAGTAGTTACAGAAGTGGCTCACATTATGAATAAAATGAAACAGGTATTGGGAATTTTCCATTTATGTAAATGGATCATTACAGACAGGGTTACCACCTCTCCCAAAGTATTTGAACCATTCTGAATATTCTTTGTCTTGCAATCAATTGCTTGCAAGAAGCAAAAGCTCCCCATTTAAAACGTAAAGTGTGAAAGCAGAGATTTTTCCTTAACCAATTACATCATCATGTTTTACTACCACAACATCGCTGGTAATCAGAGGGGGAGTGTGCTCTTTATTCAAGTCCAGTATGTGAAAGGTGGTGACCCATGTTGTACATAAGCATGGAAAAACATTTTTGTAGCAATAAAAAGAGAAATAAAAAATTAAAAATCAGGGCAAGAGTTTGTTACAAAAAGCCACCTTATTTGCTTAAAAAAAAAACAACCAATAAAAAGGATGAAGACACCACTAAAATCAGCTTCATGAGTAGGGAATTCATTTCAGGAGTTGCCCATGATCAATGTGAGTAGTTAATTAGAGCCAGCAAAATAATTTATAAAAAAAAGGCTTCTAGCCAAATTTACTCCGCTTGTGGAATACGTGAAAAACAGATTGCTAGTTACACATATTTATTTGCTATCCGAATTTGCAAAAACTTGAATATTGTGTTTGTATTCTGTGGACTGAATGCAACAATAGTGTTCACCAAGCACGCATATAGGGTGAAGGGGTCACAATACACAGAAGCAGAGCTGGCCAGAAACAGCAGGAGGGGAGAAAATTTCCTAAAAATAAATAAATAAATAAGAAAATCAAATAAGACTTCTGCCAAAAATCTGAAAATGTATCTGAAAGATGTGTTAACATTTTCCACAGCAATACATGCATTCCCCAAAACTAACACTGCACCGGCTGTTGTTCAGAAGTTTTGTGGAAACTTGCCCATCCTCTGTGCTACATGTCATTCCAATTGATCTAAAGCTTCAGTTATTCAAGGTAAGATTTTTGCACACTACTGATCATGAATTTCAAGGACTTGACACATGATGGGACGGAAAATTGGATTGAACTCTCCACTCATGACTCAGGTACACAAAACTAATAGACATTTTCCTCAAGCCTAACTTTTAAAACAAGCATTTAAAGTCATTTCTTCCCCATGAATTATAATTAACTAGGTGAGATTTTTGATTGAACTTCTCTGAAAAAATAATGGGCAAGAAAGAAAATTCTCTGAAAATGTTGTAAAGAAGGCACCCTGCTTCAGGTAACCACCAAATCAAAAGAAAATTATAAGCATAGATTTTTTTTTAATAAAAGTAGAAAAATAAGAAAAACATAAAAAATGCAAATACAAGCAAAAATTAATGAAAAACACAAAAAATAAAAACAAAATAAACCAAAATAAAAGCTTAGAAGATTAAATAAAGATTATTTAAATTAGCTCAAATATTGATACTTTTGGTTTTATTAATTTTCTTTTTATTAAAATTAGTTTTTTTTGTTTTTAATAATCTCTTCCTGATTTTGTTTAAAAATAACGATAACTGTAGTGTATTGTCAGCTCAAAAAAAGGGTTTTTAGTAAGCCAGAAATTATATAACGAATTAAATAATCTTCCTGCTTTTGTAAGAGAATATACTAAAAAGCATATGAAAAATGCTTTTGTTCAATGTGTTTGTCTGTTTCTTTCAGTTCAACCTGGAATCAAAACAGACTTTCAAAACAAAAAAAAAAATTACTTCTTGCATGATTCTTCTTTTAATTTTGGCCAGTTCTCTTTTGGATACCTTCTCTCCCTGTTCTGTTGACTAGTGAATAAATCTCCACAAAACATATCACATCCATTACAAAGCTTTGAAGTCTCATCCTTTTCACCAGCAGAGAAATGAGCGTGTGGGCTTACTGTTGGCATTCAGCAAGAGCTGATGTGAATAAGACATGATTGTTTAAGTGTCCTTTGACGAAAAATTCAGAGGGATGCCAGCCCAGCTACAGTGAATTTTTATTGCAGTTCGAATGAATGTTAACAGTTTTTCCCTGTATTTGCTCAGTTCTATCTAATGAAGCATGCTTGACTGCCTCCAACACAGGAGATTTCTTGCAGTATGCTAGCTGAAGTCAGTTAAGAGGAACAAACCTGAGCCGCATTGGTCAGAAAAAAAGTCATGTTTGCTGCTAATCATCACAAACAGGGAAACCTACTGCAGGGCTGGATGGAAGGGGAGGAGGATACAGGTTCATAATCACCATGGATGTATGCTGGGTGTCAGGAAGAGAGACAGGGTTGAACAAGCATGCCTTAGTAGAGGAGTACTGAGTGCCGAAGCCAGGCTGGCCCTGTGCAGCCATACAGCTTCAGAAACATACGTCAGCATGCAGTTACCTGAGGTTTCTTCACCTTAATGATCCAGGTGGGAGGCACAATGACAGCCGCGTGAGCCCCCAGAGAACATGGCTCCTCAATGTGATGTAGCATGAAGCAGGTGACTTTGTTATGAAACTGGAGGAGAGCAAAAGAATAGAGTCAATAAGGAGGTCAAGAAAGACAAAGGGGAAGAAGACATGGAGAGGAAGAAGAGAAACACACTGCAAAAACCAGAGCAATGCTCCCAACTGCATCATCCTCAAGTTCCCCTCCCAAACCCTAGGATCTTTAGGAACATATAACTAAAGATCACCTTCCCTAGCCGTGCTTTATACCAATGGGTGGGCGGGCGTATCACTCCTACTTAAATAAACACAGATTGAAGACAATAACCCAGCCTGACGCAGCTATATGTATTAAAATCTCTTTAGCTCTTTGAGTTGGCAGCAGCATGGTGTTGATGGAAGGTAGCCAGTGACTACACTGGGCAGCAAGACTCTTCTCCTAGGAGGATTCATGTATCAGCCAGGTAAAATTACAGCGTCTTTGAGCAAAAGGAAAAGAAAGAGCATTACTAGGGGTGATTCCTTGAGAGAAGAAACCCTGAGAGCCAGGACAAACAGAATTACTTGCCTTGAGGCCACTCAGTGAATCTGTTACTGCATTCCCTGAGTATTGTCCACTTACCGCCAGCTTGCACCAGGAACAACTGATAGCCACAATCTCTTTACTATGGAAGGAGAATTTCTGCTGAAAGCCCTACAATAAGCAGGAGAAAAAATATTAAAACACTCCTGATTACAAGAAACTTTACGACTTGAACTTTTGTCAGGTAACTGTGCTAGGCTAAATCAGTTCAATGCAGTCGGATACATTGGTTCAGCCTCAAAGCTCTTAGACATCAAACTGATTTTGGGGGGATAAAATAGTGACAGGATTCATAGAGAAGATTCTTCAGCTATGGCATGTTCTCTCCCTCTCTCTCTCTCACACACACACACACTTTAGAGATACCTGAATTTGTATGTTTTTTTCTAAAATTTTGTAGTTAAAGAGGGAAAAGGAGCAGAAGAAACAGACAAGGAATGCCTATTTTAATGGGTTTCTACAGATATGAAGAAGATTCAGAATTTCTGTTAAACAGAACATTCTCTCATTGCAGTCTTTCTTACTGTAAATATAAACAAGAAATTGATTTATTATTTTTTATTATTACTATTATTTATACAACAGAGTTGAATCAACTACAATGACTCTCTGGAAATGTTCCATTTGGGACATTAAGTTTAGTTTTATTAAGCTGACTCAGATCAAAATCTTTGTAGTAAGTTCCAAAAAAAAAAAAACCAAGATTGTCTGCTTCATATCAGAGATATAAAATATATGTATTTTTTATAGTTTTAAAGAGAAGAAAACACCATTACCAGCAAATATGAGATTTTATTCTCCCACAGAAGAGTTTCATTTTGTAGAATGCAATTTCAGCAGACATTTTTTTTCCTCTAAATTCTAAGACTGGAAAAGACCATTGGGTCATATACACTCTTCTTGTACATAACACAGGCAACAAATGGCAACTGTAGTTACAGCTTAAAATTTGTGCTCACTTAAAGCTTACTTTAACCTGAAAAAAATTGACTTGGGTTAATGGCTGCAGAGATTGAAAGTCCAGCACTCCAGTAAAAGTTTGACATAGACACCTTCACTGCTAAGTTTAGATTTATTTCAAACTTGCAGTTATCTGGATCCTTTATTCTTTGGCTTTTATCAAGCCTTTCTCTACCACATTAAGTAGCCCTTCAGCACCCAGAATTTTCTCCCTAATTTAAAGTCTCTCTATCAGGTCATGAGGTTATGAGTCAGTTTTCTTTTTGACAAGCTGAGTACTACCTAAATCTCCCACATGCTGGTGAATGTCCAAGACCAAACGCAAAGAGTTAGAGTAATTTGATTTAATAACATCTAGAAGGACATTGCCTCACTGCGTCCATAATTTAGGTCCTACTTATCCTAGCTGCTGTGGAAAGGAACTGGAAGATGGACGCATGCAGGAAAAATGAGACTATTAGGATGCTAGTGGTGTGCTTGGCAATGACAACGACAAGCACAGCAAAGAGAATTAAACAACCAAAAACCCATCCAGAGGTACAATGGTCTTGTCAGCTGAGAGACTGAGCTACAGCATGTCCATAAGCAGTAGCTAAGAACAGCCCTATCAATACACTGATGGAGAGGAGGCTCTCCCCATCTACCTGCTGCGCAGAAATACATGTTGCAGCTAGTTCTTCAAGTGTCCCCAACATGTGTTTGAACCAGCTTGCTAGATGGACCACACCACCAACTTAGGACAAGTCCCTAAATTTTTAGCTTGTGCCACCTCTGTCTAGAATTTTTTTAATCCTTCCCCAGATATCTAAGGTTTTATGTTCAGAGAAACTCAAAGAGTAGGTTCTTCATAATGGGGGTGATTTAGCATGTTCAAGTTTAGCAACAGAACATGGCTAAATGGCTTTGCAAAGACAAGCCAACCAGCTGCTTCTCTCTGGGCAGATCCAATCCGCCATTCAGCATAGGCACAAGAGCAAACAGAGTGTCTGTATGTATGACATGCTGAAACTGGACAAAGCACTATATTCTCATTCACTTAGACTAATGTTTCTTAATGTTTCTCACAAATCTTACTCTTTCTTGTCCCAAAGTATTAAAAATATTCAGCCTGTCATGGTCATGAAATGTTTTGGTTTGTTCTGGTTTGAAACAAGCAAGGGAGAAGTTCTCTCCCAAAACCTCTACTAAAACCCCAAAATTCAGTGCATTAAATCCACAGCCCATCAGTGGTGTATTTTAAACATATGGACTGAGCAGCTTGTCTGGTTCTGGATGGACTGTCTTTCATTTATTCAGTAAGCCATTTGGCTTTTAGGGAGTCATAAGAGAAAATGACACAGCAATAAAAACTTATTAATGATAAGTAGCAATAAAACATCACTTTTCTTCCTCAAATTGCTTTACAAATGTGAGCTAATTCTTCCTAAGGATACATGTTTGAAGTAAGATAGTAATTATTTGAAAGCTAACTTTACAAATAAAGGATGTGATGGCAGGTCATAGTGAGATTTGATGTGGACTATCAGGATGAAACACTGGACGACCCCATAGTCCACCAGAAATTCTCTCTTCTTCCTTTCCTCAGTGAGGAAAAAAAAAAAAAATCAGTTCTCCTATCTTGTCCCTGGGTCACGCAAGGCAGCGTTCTGCATAAATTCAGAAATTTGGGGATGGGAAATTAATTTCACCTTTGTGAGAATATCAGCCTAACAGTACTGGATTAGCCCTGATTCACTGGCACCCAGTTTCTGTGCAGCACAAGAAATTCCACGCTGTGAGCTGCTCCCATGGAAGTAAATAGTTGTGCACACCAGAGGAAATATATTTGGTGAAAAAGAGCACCTGAGTCCCCAGCTTGCACTGATGAGTACAATCTGCCTAAATAATTGGGATCAAAGCCCCCATTAATAAAGGCACTCACACACACAAACACAGTACGTAGGGTTCCATACCTCCAGTGTGTTTTGGTTATACCCTTAAACCTATTTATCATTAAAGTGTAATTTCACATCAGTATTAGAGAGAGTAATAACTTATTATTGCGCTTATTTGCCTATGGTGCTTACTCTCTTTCTAAGGCTCTCAGACATCTTCCAAGGTAACATTACTATATGAGAGCCAGATATTACTACAACTGTAATACAGGCAGCAGCTAAAGTACTTGGATGGTGATCTCTGCTAAAAAAAATAAAATAAAAATAAAAATAATAATTAAAAAAGAGAGAGAACTAGAATTGCCTTTCTACTACTAGAAATTTGAATCCTACTATTATACGCAGGGAAAAAAAAGGCCTGCATCAATCCACAGACCTTTAAAGGCACCAGTAACCAAAAGGGTTTGATGCTGTAGCTGCGCACTATACATATGGTGGACACACTGCTTTGGACATCACAGAAAGCAAAAACAAATAAAATGCCTGTTTAGCATGACGGTTCAGACACATTCACAGCCTCAGAAAATCCCTAAACCACTAGAAGCTGGTAGTTAGTAGTTCATGAACAAAGGATTAATCTGCATTCATCCTTAAGCTTCTGTTACTGCACACACTGCATGCCACATATCTGAACATTCTCATGCCGCATTACTTGGAAAAAAAAAAAAACACAACAACTCAATTTCTCTGAAGATCCCAGGTAACAAACACCTAATAACAGCTAAAAGCTGCCAAACTAGATTTTTTTCAGCCTGACAGAGAAACAAATGAGGGGAGACAAAAGAGAGGTTTTAAACATCACAAATGGTGTAGAGAACGTGGCTTGGGAGCAATTATTTACCATCTTTTCCAACAAAAGAGCTATGGAGTGTTAGAAAAATTTAGTAGGTGACAGGTTTGAAACAATCAGAAAGTGGTTCTTCATGCGGCAGGTAGGTAAGCTCAGGAATTCTTTTCTAGAGGATCTCGTAGATGTTACAAGTTTATACAAATTCCAGTGAGTAGACAACATTACAGGAGAAAAAGTTATCACGGGCTGTTAAGTACAAAGGTACCATTCCTGGAAATTCATGAAATAGAAATTCCTAGAGGCCAGGAGACTGCTCTGGTAATGCACACCTGCACAATCTTCTACTTTTCCATAATAACCACTTTGAATACTGGGCCCAATGGCACCTTGATCTCAACAGATATGGCCGTCCTTCTATTATAGCCTCCAGTTCCAAAAAAATGGGCTTCATCACAACAGTAGACAGAAATAGATTGTTCAGTTCCACTGCACTTGATACAATTTTGAACAAGACTTTCCAGGCCCCCTTTCATTGCACTGATTTCTACATAAAGTACTTTTGCAGTCAAGCAGTGAAATCCCTCCTTTTGGGAGGGAGAAGAGAAGAAGACTGAAGCCTGGATAAGACCATATAGGCTGTATCTGTGCAAGCAAGTAAAGTGTGATAGTGGGAGCACAGGCTCTGTCCCTCTACTGGGAACACTATACACAAGGATTTTCAGAGACTTTTACTTTGGACTAGCTCTAGTCTGATCCTGTGGACCGAATGCCTATTAGCAGCTGCGGAACCTTAGGACAGCTCCTTTTAGTTAAGTTTCATCTAAGAGGAATTCCATTCGTATGCTGCAAGACTGCTCCCTGTGTGAACCATGGTAGCTGATGACAATCAGGAAAATCCCTTCCAAACTGCACTTCTGGTCTAAGGTGAAACACTGGCATAAACAGCTGTGTTCTCCAGCTCTCAGGAAGTGGTACAGAAGGCACACAAAATATAAAGCCACAATGCCATGGTAAGGATCTAAGGGGAGCATTAATTCCTTTCCACTGGCTTATGACTTGAATATGAGATGGTGTATCTTAAACCTTAATTTCTGCTTTCTTTACTTGAACTGTTATTAATGATCATTAAAATATTTAACCATCCAATTCCAGCCATAGAATAGGAATAATAGCATACAGCAATGAGATCTATATTGCTTTAAATTTACTGCCATTCCATTTCAATGAAAGTCCTCTTTTTCTTGCATGACAAAAAGAAAGATGGCTTTCACTTGGAGGTATAAGAAATGTAAGAGTTGAACATAAGCTAGACAAGTGTTTTGCTATATTAGAAGACTGCTTTACCACTAACATACAAGGGGATATTTTTCTTGTTATCATTTTCCCTAATCCTTCCCATCTCTTGCCAAAGAGAATTCTAGTACAATATGGTCATGTTACTCTTAACTGAGTATTTCCTGAGGAGAAAACTGATTTCCTCTGAACTTCCCCACATCAGCAAGGGCTGATAGGAATTTTAGAACAGACTGGTCACATTGGCCACACGAATGTACCCAGCACAGGTCTTAATATGACAGGCAGCAAGAACTCCCCTTGCAAAATGAAATCCTAATGCCTTTAGGGGAGATCCAATCCAGAATGGTGAAGAAGGCATGCCAAAACAATGCTGCCTGCGAAGTGCCTCCTTGCACTGTTTGCATGCCATTTGCTATAAAAGGGCACCATGTTTGTATGGCATGCCTTGCTGCAGCTGATAATCTACATCTGTATCCAGATACAAATGATTTCTTCTGACTAAAGTGCCATGCCATGTAGACAAGACAGTCTTTCTTACTAGTTGATGTTAAAAGGGAAGCAAAAATATAATACACTGCTAGAGAAAGGAAATCAAACCCCAGTGTTATTTAAATATCTCTCAAATTTCACCTGAACAAATTTCAGGGGTTCCTAATATTTCAGAAGAAAGGTCTTCAGGAGATAAGGCTCTTCGTACTCCTTTTTATAGCTTATTAGAAACAAACTTTTGTTTTGCCACATAGGTAGTGAATGTGAAGCGGTCTCTCAAATCTCAGAGTCTGCTGAAATAAAAAGAAAGCAAGAGCCTTTCTTTTTCTAGAAGCCTGAAAAAAAATAGTCAATCAGAATTTTGGTGCAGATGATAGCACTATGAGAGCACAACATTGGCACAGGGTTGTCTTAACCAAGAAAAAAGCTCAAAAAGCCACTGCCTTCCTCCTCCTCATTTTTATCGGCCAGTGCATCACAACAGTCCAAGACATGTGATATGCTCATTGCTGCACAGATGCATCTGCCTTTTCTCTTCTGTGTGTGAATCAGGGATGCTACCACTCAACACATCAGCCTTGTCGTGTTCTGCTTAGGAAAAGCTAAGTGTTAGCATAGAAAAAATCCATGACTGGAAGGAGCTACTGACTACCCCGAATGCACATGTCCCATTGTTGTGTTTGTGTTGCACGGGCAATCTTACCTTTCCACACTGCTTACATTTCCCCTCCTGCCTCCGCCTGTGCACCCAGTGATGTCGGACAAAGTTCTGCAAGAGAAGAACATTTTATAGGAAGTGACGGGAGCTTGTGCTCAAAAGGTACCTTCCATGTGAAATCGGTTTACAGACATCAAAGGAAAGGTTCCTTCAGCCAAAGCAATCATTTCTGGAGCAAAATGCAGCAGTCCCCCCAGGAAATCCCAGACATAACTGAAACCACAGGAAGAAAAAGGATAAGACAGTGTTCTTTGTCCACATAAAAATGTGGCCAGAACTACTTTCTTGTTGTCCTTCTGTAAAAAGAAGTACATTACATGACATGAAGATAACCATCATCTAAATAAAGAGCACAGAAGGACTTAAAGACTAATATGTTCAGCCACAACATAGGGCCCTGTTATATTGTACTCAGAAATATAGCCTTATAAAGCAAAAATATTACAAGTCAGTGCAGGACAAGGGAAGGAAGGGAGGAAGGACTGGTCACTGAAGTAGTTTGTACTCTCCCTATTTGGACTACCTACACCCTGGATGGCATCAAGAGGTGGGCAAAAGAATGGAGGATGTGCCAGATTGCTGTGCTCCTTCTGTGCAGACAAGGGGTTAGAAGGAGCCTCACTTGTGCCCTGCTGTTATGCCAGCATGCACAGCAGAACCCATGTGGCAGGAAACTGAGCTACCTCTGCTAAGAGCAAGCTGTGACTTGATCCTACCAAAGAAACAGGAGGGGAGTCTCTGAGTTTCCCCAGCTCTGCTTTTGGGGTAGTTAAGTTGAACAGTGGCCGTTAGACAAATGGAGTTTCTATTCCTCCCCCATGACTACTAAAAATGAAACAGAAAAACAAGCAACAGCAGTCACTTCCAAGTCTTCTACCATATTGCAATTACTCATGTAAAAAGGGTTTCCGTCATACCAGACGCAACCAAAACAACTATAGCAGTTAGGGGCTTTTTTTTCACTCTTTAATTAAAATAACAGAAAGAAAAAAAAAAAAAGAAAACACAATCTAATGTGTAATAAGTTTCAACAGCTATCTGTGGGTTTTTTGTTGTTGCTGTTTTGTTTTGTTGTTGTTGTTGAAGGGTTTTGGGGTTTGGTTTTCGTTGGTTGGTTGGCTGGCTTATTTTGGAACCACTGGCTTCTAACTCTGTGAGTAAGAGATATATAAAAATAGCTATAAGAACAGTAAATACCCAGCACCTTCAAGGGAGCTAAATTCAAACAGTAGTTGTATGCAAATCGCAAGGTTTTTGAATGTTTGGCAGTTTGACTATCAAAAATCTTTGAACACTAGAGATGCTTCAAGAAAAACGTTGGAAAAGTTTAGTGAAATCTCAGGGAAGCAAAGAAAAGCCAAAATACTAGTTCAAAAGTCAGAAAGAAAAATGAAATGCTACCA
>VXAL01017311.1:100183-112983 GCA_013399475.1 Chauna torquata
AAAGAAAGAAAGAAAGAAAGAAAGAAAGAAAAGATAATGCCTTATGAGCAGCTACTTTTTGAATATCTTGATTTGAATATGTTGCTGGTGGCAGTATAAGTAGTTACAGACATTTCTATTGAGAGAATAGCAAAAATTCAGACTTTATCTTTTTCATTACTTCTAACTTCTTTGATTTACCATGAAATTTCAGCTCCATGTTCCAAAGAATATGAGTTCATGTTCTGTATAGGCTAACATTTTCTACCAAGTCTTTTCAATTACAGCTTAGCTACTTTTTGCGATTTCTCTTTTAATAACATCTGATATTATATAGTCTACATGTAAAAAGAGCTAAGCCAAAGGAAGACCAAGATAGGCATGAAAGATGCAATGTCTTCAAAAAATTCAAACTGGAGAAGCATTTGCTTTTTGACAGATCAGGTTAAACCAACCACAACTAATATTAACTGCGTTTCCACCTCCATCTCTAGGTCTTAAGCTAACAAAAGCCCTTTACACTGTAACATGTTATAAAAACAGATGCCACTTTCCCCAAAGGGAACCAATATACTAGTACTTAAAACAGAAAAGAATCTCAAGTCAGGTCAAGCAAATGCCAGGCAATTAAAAACTGAGCAACTTCAAACTCTGCTGCTTCCTAAATATGACTCAGTATCTCCAGGCCTATTAGCTGGAAGAGCTTACCGTCACGTAAAATGTGTTCCAACATTCCCAAATAAAAGTGCAAGTCAGTGGGTGTAATTCACCAGCTAATGCAAACAGAGCTTCCACCTTCCATAGAGATGCCCGTCTGAAAAGCTAAGACACAGCCTTGCAGTCATATGCAACACATTATTAAATCTCCATGCCACTCTAAATGAGCTAAATCATGAGGAAGTGTTTAATCATTCTATTAAGAACATAAGAATAGTCATATTGGGCCAGACCAAAGGTCTACCCAGCCAAAAATCCTGCCTCCTGCTTTTGCCAAAACCCGTTGCCTCAGGACCAGTATACCTGCAGAGCAAACATATGATGCTTCCCTTGAATATTACCCCATAGTAAGTAGCCTGTTATAACTGGGACTTTGCTTCAGTCCTCTTTGTAAACAGGCACACAATTCCCAGGTTTGGCCTTCACATTATGCACCATAAGGTAACTAATTTGCTTGAAAAGTTATGGGAGATGGATACTAAACTGGAGCTACATAAAGCACTATTGGTTTGGACCAAAGCGCCACTAATATTGGAGGTAACTGGCGAATCAAAATACCTCAATTTGAATGAAATGACCTGAGTGCTTGTAATTCTTTGGGGGGGTGGGGGGCTTAAACAAAGCAAAAAGACAGTATCACAGAGAAGTAGAGGCACTATTCACAGACACACAAAGAGGGATTCCCCTTACATTTTGCAGTCCAATAGCCAGGATGCTCACTTAGGCATTGATTCAAAGCAAGGGTTTGAACAGAGGATCCCCACTCTCTAATACGGTTTCTCAGCTTACCAAGGGAAGAGTATTTTTATTGGTTTGTTTCTTTTCATCTCTTCTGCTGCAGTAGTTTAACTTGAATATTAGGTAAGTGAAGAGTTACTGAAGAAGGCAGGAAGTATAACAGTGACTTCACAGTCAAAGAATAGAGGAACATGAGTTAGAGATCAATCCAATGAAATTTTTTAATATGCAGCAGAAAAGCTTCAATAGGAGAAGGCAAGCCTTGAATATTCTATTCATTGCTGATGAGTGCACTCAAGAGTTTGGAAAATTCAGTTCCAAATGCAGTGAGAAAATCACAAAAATGTGATCAGAATCCTACTCAGGCATCCCAGCAAGTGATACATGTGTGTATATATAAATGAAATAGTCTAGTTTATTTGAACATTTCTGAAATATCTCAGTATCTTAATTTTTTTTCCTTACCCTATTAATCAAAACTACTCATTAAATCCACTCTCATTGTGTGAATAATCTGGGTCATTCAAAACTACTTTTTTTTTCCCAAGCAATAAACTATTTAACCAGCAGTCTTTCGCCCTTTTTGCACTCCTTCTCTCAGAACACAGGCATCAACAACAGCAGCAAGCAATTCAAACTCCCAAGCTTCTGAAAAGTGTACCAATTCGAAGTCAGGCTCATTACATCAGAAACAGAGAAGGAAATCTGAAAATAACTCACTGAGAATTTGACTTGGCAGCTTTCCTCCCCCAGGTAGCAGAGGTCCCCAGAAACATTTGTCTCCAGCCACAGATGCTCTCCATTCACAGCATTTTCCTGAGAAAAGATGATTGTTAAACTGGTTTTCGAAATTCATCCATGAGAATAAAGAGGGAAAAAAAGTTATGTCTGATTTTCACCATAAATCAAAAAATAAAAATAAAAAATAAACACACCATGTGTTGTTTGTTTTTTTACAACACAAAGCTGTGACAGTATTAAGCTAGCTGACCACCCCTGCTTAAAGGATGCTGACAATGCAAGGAATGATGTGTCACCGATGAGAACCAAAGTATTTCACTGAACAGCACAGAAAAACTTTGCCACTTATTCTTCCCACAATACATAGTTTAATGAGACTGTAAATTTAATGAACCTGAAATGTATACAGAATTCTAAAGAAAGTGAAATCAAGAAAGATGAAACAAAACCATGGCTACTGAACTTTCAATTGCAAAAGACCCAAAATTTAAGAACTGGGCCCAAAAGTGCAAAATAACATACTGAATATAGCTTTAGGATGACAGGATAGTTCAGACAAGGAAGAATGCTTTCTTTAAAATGTCTGGATCAGCTCTATATGCTTATGAAAACATGCACAAAACATTGATTATCCAGAAGAGACCAGACTTTAAATTTATACCTGAAAGTATGATACATTCAACCGAGCAATACTCTCAGAAATCTACCTAGCATACTGACAGTTAGTAGTGGTTAACACGGCAGTGTCTGGTTTTTCTTCAACAGTCTCCTCATTTAACCAAATCTATCCCTTTAATTCTTTAAAAATTCTTGGCCTGAGGAAATTTGGTTGTAGAAAGACTACGGTTTTCACTCTACTGTAATGCTGGCTCAACTAAATAGACTAAGAACTTTACTGTACACTATTTGAGCAAAGTGAATAAACAGGATTTCTGCTCAGCCAGAATTAGAGCATGATGGAAAACGCTTTGACAGTCTCTGACATTTGGTTCCCACACTGCAGAAGTCACAAATGATGACGCTTACCAAACAGATGGCGTCCGACAGCAGGATGCTCTGAAATAGCCATTTTGGTTAAAATAATTTATTTAAAATTCCACTGACAGTTTCAAAGTGATGAAATGAGAAAGTTTCTCTTGCTGTGTGGATTTCTTAAGTAATGCAGAGAAGCAGAAGTGGCAAAATCCTTTGTGTTCTGGAGTACAAGTGTGTCCACAACAGCCAAGACCTAGGCAAATCTGCATGTGGTGCCTACCAGAACTATGGTTCTCGCTTCATATAAACCAAAAGGAAAAGAACGAAATGGGATTTTCTGGTGAGAGATCTACCTGTCCACAGGCTGCCTAACTTCACCAGAAATTTTCCCATTAATGTCATACTCAGTATTATCTCTCAGCATAAGAGGCTAGATGAGAGCAAGATTTGGATTCCAGTCTACTGCCATTGCACTATCTAATCTTCAATTAGTTGCACAGTGTTCTGTACCTTCATTTCTTCTTATCCTTTTGTCTGTCTGAACCATAGACTCCTTGGGACAGAAATTTTCCTGAATTGTACAGTTTAGTGCACAATAGTTTAGAACTGAGGCTTCTCAGAGCTTTCATAATGCAAAATAGCTGCTAAGGACTTGAACTCACTTAAAGTCTTCAAGCCTTCCTCAGATGGTAATATATTGAGATTGGAAATTCTTTCCCTTCAAGTTTATGTTTATATTAAAGAGGTTTTCTCTGGCAAGAACTGTATCAGTTTTACAGCACTTCATGGAAGCCTAGTCACATCATGCTAATAAAATTACTATGCCCAGAGTATTGCCCAAAATATTAAATTCCTGTCTAGTTTATGAGGAGCCAGACAAAACAAGAGGACCAAAGGAGGAGGATATGAGCTCAGAGTGTTTGACCTGAGCACATTCTCTGCTGAAGAAACAATACAAGCTCACATTATAACCCAGAGCTAAATTTTACGGATTATGAAAGACGCTAAGGAAGGATCAACTTGGGAAGCTAGGTAAGAAAGCATACAACTCCTGGGACATAATATTTAATCAGGAATCAAAATTCCATTTAAAAAAATAGATTAAATACCTCTTCATACAGACCACATACACATAACTTGCCATCCAGGATTTCTAAAGATAAAGTGGCCTATTTCCGTAACCTAGTTTAGACTGATTGAGTTTGTTCTCCATTGTTCCAGGCTCTATCATATATTCATGTCTTATTTTCCATCACAGGATAAAGAAAATAAGTAGTCTACAGGGATGACCTTTCTAGTTCATGCAATGCAAGAGTTCAGACAAGACTATAAATATACAATAAATTACAATAAAAGTGTAAATAAGCTGATCTGGTAGAAGTGGCATACCTCCAAATATCCACTGCCACAAACAATTTCACAACACTGTGTGAGAAAACTCACAATTTCAATTCCAGCAAACTGACATTTCAAAAATCTTCTTTTATACTGAATCAGAGAAAAAAAAAAAAGAGAGAGAGAGAGAGATTTCCCAAGCAGCAACACCCTCCGCTAAAAAGCTTTGGCTGTCAATTACTTTGTCTCAATAAGATCAAAAGGAATTATTTGGACTTCATTGTTTTGCATTTTACAGGGCACTGTCATTTATATGATGAGACATTTTGTTACTGCTTATGAAAATCAAAATGATGTAGTCAAAGGAAAATTCTTTGACCTTTACTAAGTAAAATTTTTCATTTATTTATAATAGGAAGATTTGACAAAAATCAATACACTTATACAGAGCATTTTGACTTCAGGAAATCGGTATTGCCACTCAAAAATATTCAAGTATTCCACAACATGTGGACAAAAGGGTACTCCACCTGCCAACACGTAAGCTGACAGAGGTCACTGGGACCACCTCTAGAATGAGCTCCTGTGTAACACAGAACTAAAGCACAGTAAAGTCTACATCATCACTTGTGGATTTTGACAGAGATTTTTCCACAAAAGATTTGAGTTCAGCAACCTTTTCATAAGTAATTTGCCAGTTTAGTTTATTTTGCGCTTGATGTCTTTATGTTGGGTTTAGGAGTAAATGGCTGCTAAAGAGGCAGCCATCCTCTTTCTGTCCCTGACCCCTCAGACTCCAGTCTCATGCTTTTGCTATTGCCCTCGTGCTAGATCTGGTGGCTGTGAAGCTATACATGAATCAGTTCCTCTGCTGGAGAAAGAGAGAGAAAAAAAAAAATCATTTTTCTACCAAAACAGCTAGACAAAATGACTCACCCTGTGACCATACAACTCCTGGATCTGGCACAAGGAGAGGTGGGTTAAGGGTGGGTTAAGTAGGACCGATGTTTTTGGTACCAACTCAGCATTAGAACAGCTTAGTTTATATGTCAAATTATGCTTTTAGGCTGATATGCTTTGTTTTGACTTGATACGTAGAAAAGGGATATTGTCCATCATCTTGGATAAAACAGGAATGACCAGGGCCTAATACTTTGCAGTTAAAAGTAGGACTGAGAACTCTGGTTCCCCGCCTGGCTCTCCAGCCATTGCAAGCATGTACTCAACGTCGTGTGACGAGAAAGAGCCCTGGCTCACAGAGGCGGAGCAGCGGTGCTTTCCTGGCGGATGCAGCCTGCCTCACAGGGGATACACAGACTTGGTACGCTCTCCCAGATGGAGACCTCCCATTTGATTATTTCTGATCCACTACCACCTTAATAGCAAACAGAAATAATTTCAGTATGACAAAAGTTCCTTGCATATGGAAAAAAAAATGCACAACCCCCCTGAAGTGAAAGAGAAACAGGAATTCGTGGACTGGAGTTTGGGAACAATGTAATTACATGCATGTGATCATAACTTGCTGTGCACATTTCAGAAATTCAACTTGGTTTCTTCTTTTAAGTGCACCAGCATGGTTAAACGACAGACCAAGTGTTACAATTTTTCTAAAGCCCTCAAGTATCTCCATACCTCACTGTTCTTCAAGCTGCAGTCAGCATGGTTTCAAAGGCAATGCAGACAAACCGGAGTAATTTAATTTTCCATGTTAAGCAGCCATGGACATTCAGCCAAGCAAATAAGCCAGTCGTCTCAAATTTTTAGTTTAAAGGACCTATAACACCACTAGTAGCAGGAGGAGCGGAGCTCTAATCCACTTCTACCATGATTGGTGTTTTGCAAAAAAGTCTGTAAGATAGATTTCTAAAGTAAACAATTAAGAAGTTTTTTCCCTTTGTAACACTACAGTAAGAGAGATGAATCTTCTTACAAATACATATTTGGATGATAAAGTTATGATTAATACACAATTAGTGTTCATCAATACAAATTTAATTAAACATATTTGCAAACAAAAATGATCAGCTTTAAGCCTTTTCTTCACAAGGTCACTATCGAGCAGAAGCAAGTTTGTTTGGATGTCTTTTTCCCAAATGTCTGTCTCATATGTTCGGCTTATGTTTTACTCTAAACTCTGAAATTCCAGAGTTTGTAATGCTCATGTTGCAAACCACAATATCCCAAACATTTTTTTGTTGGTATGTACTCTCAGTTTTAACGCCACCTTTGTGCATTTTAATTTGAGAATATTTTCGTGTAGAAGTCACCTTTTCTTTAATTATTATGAGAGTAATGCATGGATATAAAACCAAACCAAACAAAAAGCATCACAGAAATATGATACTGAATCGGGAAGGGAAGGGAAGGGAAGGGAAGGGAAGGGAAGGGAAGGGAAATGGCAGCCTTGAAGATATGAAATATCCAGCTTTCAGAACTATTTTAGGGAGGTCCAACTTTTAGGTCTAGGTTCACCACAATCTCTAGCTGTTTTCTGCCATTCTCATCACCCGGCCCCCCCCAAGGCTTTCCCATATCCCTGCATCCATTGCCCACTCCTCTATTCTCTGCTGAGCTTTTGAGATTGTCGTTACCATCATCTGAAAAATCATCTGTATGCAGAAACAGAACAACAATGTTTGTTTTCATGGAGGAGCAACGTCCAGATGCTATCAACTGAGATGATGATTCCCTCTGTTCTCATGAACCATTATTTTGACTGACAACAGTTCAACTTCAGTCCTTTTGGCAGCAATGCAAAAAAAATATTTTAGGAAGGGCACCTTCTGTAATATCATTGCAACCTCTTTACCTCTGAAAAAGTACAGATGGCCTCCATTTTGAAATATGACAGCCCTCTCTTTTGTATTTAGATATCTCTGGAAAGAATATTAGTTCTCCAACTTTCATGAAAAAAAGAAACAGCAACATAGGATAACCAACCCTGAACATATTGCTTCAAAAGTCATCCACATTCAAAATTTCAGCAATTTTTAAAGTATGTATTGAGCTTGCATTCATCACTATTTCAGTGGAGCTAAAGTTCCCAGCACCTCAACATGTGTTTTTTGTGACTAATGGGATACCCATACCCCAGGGTTCTCCTTTCTCATGTGAGCATCTGATGATGTACATCTCTTTTTAACTGAATACTCAATTCCCAGTTACAAAACTTGGTCTTGCAGACACTCTAATGAAAGGGAAATATCCTTCAGTGTAAAAACTAATACAGCTTTTAGGAAATGATGATACAGAAGCCAAATTTTTCACATGGAAAAGAAACACATTTATCTAGATTAGTGAGGGGAATACTTCATCATATGTGGAACACATATTAATATATTAACATGTGTGTTAATTATCTAAAGTGTCATATATCACTAGGCTCTTACACAAATGTTTACTGTCTACGAAAATAAGTGGACAGCACTACTAATGTCAAAAAGATTCAGAATATCATGCAGTAGGTTCATTGCAAAGTCACATTCACTGATTACAAATTTATCTCATAGGCCATCTCACTGTATTTATCCAGCCCATAACTTCATCAGTTTGACTACAATGATGTTATGGGAGATAGTGTTGAAAGCCTTGCAAAAGTCAACGTAACAGCCATTGCTCTCCCCTCATCTACCAAGCCAGTCACTTCATTATAGAAGGTTGTCAGGTTGGATAGGCATGATCTCCCCTCCACAAATACATGCTGCTTACTCCCTCTCACTTTCTGATCCTTAATATTTTTGGAAGTGGCTTCCAGGAGGATTTCCTCCATCACCTTCTGAGGAATCAAGGTGAGGCTAATCACTCTGTACTTCCCTGGATCCTCCATCTTGCCCTTCTTGAAGACAGGAATAACACTTGCTTTGTTGCAGTCCGCAGGAACCTCCTTTAATCACCACAACCTTTCAAAGACAGTGGAGTAGTCTTGCAATGATATCAACAAGCTCCCTGCGTGCATCCTATCAGGTCCCACGGACCTGTGTACGTTCAGTACAGTTCAGTGTGTTGCCTTTCCTGTTCCTGTCAGATTCAATCCCACATAGGTTCTGGCTTTCCTTAGCCCATTCCTGTGCTACTGGGCAGTGCTCATCACTGCATTCCTCCTGGCTGGCCTGACCCTGCTTCCAACTGTTGTGTGCTTTTTTATGTTTGAGTTTTTATTTTTTTTTTATGTCTGAGTTTTGTCTAGAGCTCCTTGTGCATCCATGCAGGCCTTCTGCTGCTTTTGCTTGACGTACTGCATGTGAGGATGGATGACTCTTGAGCATGGAGGAGGTATCTTTGAGTATTAACTAGTTTTCTTTGCCCCCTTTTCTCTTCAGAGTCATGTCACACATTATTCTTCCAAACAGGTCCTTGAACAGGCCAAAGTCTGCTCTCCTGAAGTCCAGGGCAGAGATCCTGCTGTTTGGCTTGTTTCTTTTTTTCTCAGAATCCTGAACTCCACTATCTCATGGTCATTGCAGGCAAGGCTGCCACTGACCTTTACAGTCCCCACCAGTTNAACACATATTAATATATTAACATGTGTGTTAATTATCTAAAGTGTCATATATCACTAGGCTCTTACACAAATGTTTACTGTCTACGAAAATAAGTGGACAGCACTACTAATGTCAAAAAGATTCAGAATATCATGCAGTAGGTTCATTGCAAAGTCACATTCACTGATTACAAATTTATCTCATAGGCCATCTCACTGTATTTATCCAGCCCATAACTTCATCAGTTTGACTACAATGATGTTATGGGAGATAGTGTTGAAAGCCTTGCAAAAGTCAACGTAACAGCCATTGCTCTCCCCTCATCTACCAAGCCAGTCACTTCATTATAGAAGGTTGTCAGGTTGGATAGGCATGATCTCCCCTCCACAAATACATGCTGCTTACTCCCTCTCACTTTCTGATCCTTAATATTTTTGGAAGTGGCTTCCAGGAGGATTTCCTCCATCACCTTCTGAGGAATCAAGGTGAGGCTAATCACTCTGTACTTCCCTGGATCCTCCATCTTGCCCTTCTTGAAGACAGGAATAACACTTGCTTTGTTGCAGTCCGCAGGAACCTCCTTTAATCACCACAACCTTTCAAAGACAGTGGAGTAGTCTTGCAATGATATCAACAAGCTCCCTGCGTGCATCCTATCAGGTCCCACGGACCTGTGTACGTTCAGTACAGTTCAGTGTGTTGCCTTTCCTGTTCCTGTCAGATTCAATCCCACATAGGTTCTGGCTTTCCTTAGCCCATTCCTGTGCTACTGGGCAGTGCTCATCACTGCATTCCTCCTGGCTGGCCTGACCCTGCTTCCAACTGTTGTGTGCTTTTTTATGTTTGAGTTTTTATTTTTTTTTTATGTCTGAGTTTTGTCTAGAGCTCCTTGTGCATCCATGCAGGCCTTCTGCTGCTTTTGCTTGACGTACTGCATGTGAGGATGGATGACTCTTGAGCATGGAGGAGGTATCTTTGAGTATTAACTAGTTTTCTTTGCCCCCTTTTCTCTTCAGAGTCATGTCACACATTATTCTTCCAAACAGGTCCTTGAACAGGCCAAAGTCTGCTCTCCTGAAGTCCAGGGCAGAGATCCTGCTGTTTGGCTTGTTTCTTTTTTTCTCAGAATCCTGAACTCCACTATCTCATGGTCATTGCAGGCAAGGCTGCCACTGACCTTTACAGTCCCCACCAGTTCTTCCTTGTTCGTAATACGAGATCCAGCAGAGCACCCCACTTCATCAGTTCCTCAATCACTTATGTCAGGAAGTTATCAGTGTATTACAGAAACCTCCTGGATTTCTTGTGCCATGCTGTTCCTCCAGCAAATATCAGGGTGGTTTATGTCCCACTTGAGGACCAGTGCCTGCAAACATGAGGATTCTTCCAGTTGTCTGAAGGCCTCATCATCTACTTCTTCCTAAACAAGGCATCTGTAGCAGGCACCCACAACATCACCCGTATTGGTCTGCCCTCTAATCCTGACCCATAAAGTCTTCAGTGTCATCATCCATTCCGCAGCAGAGCTCCAAGCATTACTGCTGCTTTCACATATGAAGAACAACTTCCCCCCATCACACTTCCTAAAAACTCTGTACCTATGCATTGTGACACTCTAGCTGCATGTGCTATTGTACTATGTCTCTGCGATCTCAGTGAGATCATAGCCCTGTGATCTCCTATTACTTAGAAAGAACAGTTTTTTTCCCGCATCTTAAAACATCCCATGCAACTGAATAGACCCTCTCAACCAATTAATTTTACATGAGCAGGTAAATGTAAAACCTCCAAAACCGGTATCTCATATTACTAAATACTACACCTTTTAAATTCTACTCAGCTGCATAGGGTTTTTTTTATTCTTGTTAAGACCTTTTTTTTTTTTTTAAGATGTATAATTTATGGTCCAAGGTTACAATATTTCTCCTCTGAAGAACATTCAGCTTGCACCAAGATAACTCTGTTGTGCATTCACAGTACACAAAGTACAGATCAATCTAAAGTTTTCTCATTGAACTCCAAGAATGGAAACTGCATGTCTTCAAACACTCCTTAAGGGACATAACCAGGGTCCTAAGGCTATGTAGTCGTGGGCCATGAATACCTACTAAGGAGAAGACAAAAGACTGGCATCAACAGACAAATACATAATGGACAAATACAAGAAAATAATGAGACAGCTTTGGCCAATAGAAGGCTGAGCATGCCAATATCCTAGTGGCTGTCAAGATTTTTGTGGGAATCAAAAAGAAAGCAAAAGCTAGAAGGCAGTAGTTAAAAGGAAATCACAGGATGACTTCACACAAAAAGATATGGTTATTTTCCTTGGGAGCAAGTGGCACTATGAAAATAAACAAATACCAAGATCCTCACTGGTACACTGAGGTGTGTACACATTGTGGTACATATTGAGGCACTGTACGAGGTGCCTCAGTCCATACTTATTTGAGGATCTGGGCTAGAATTGCGTACTTTATCATTTAACATGTAGAAATGTTGCCTGAAATGGTGGAGGGTTACAGAAGGGGCTGGGCATAACAAACGTATCACAAGGACAAGCAGTTAAGGTGGCCCCTTTTGGTAAGGCACCTTCTGCATTGTCCTCTGGCTATAACATCACCTACTCCTGAGAATATATTCTGTATGATTGCTGTGAATAAATAGCACTAAATTAGATAATGAAGCTGCAAGTTAACTTGAATTAGGTGCAGAAAATATGATGAAACTACGCATTTGTAATTATGTGTGCAAAAATAAACCTTAGGGATGCTAGGTAGTAATCACAACAATAAAATAATATTGTTTCTTATGTAAAGGGTCTTTTAAAACATCAGAATCATCACCTCCATTCTACAGCTAGATCAGCTGGTGTACCAAGAGGCAAAACAATTAATCAGCTCACTCACAAGGTCAGTGGCAGAGCAGGGAACAGAAATCCCACTCCCTGAATCAGTGTCCTTTTCACAAGGCCATCTGATAATAGCAAATCACCTGCAAGGAATTATCAAAAATGGAGAATACAGCCAAGAAATTGTTTCCAGTTATTACTGTGAAGACAAGGACAGATTCCTACTGCATTTTCTACTGTAAAGTCAAGTGACAAGTTATGTTCATGCCACTTAGACTTTGGAAAGATCTCCCATCATGGGTCCTTGGAGAATCATCTTGGAAATACTAAAGAAAGAGCAGGATGATATAGATGGAGATGCAACATGCACTAATTAATGATACTTTCCAGTTACTAGCTGGAAAGACTTTCTGTCTGGCTTCAATACATCTCAATGCAAGTAACCATTCACTCTGCCAAATATACACCCAGAAATAAATATCAGTATTTAAAATTTAACTTTTTTTTTTTAATTGACATTCACTACCTATTATAAACTTAGGTCCACTTTAGCTTTTTCACACCTCCAACCCACCTCCCTATTATCTCTTTTACTTGTGCTGCACCTCTGATTTGCAGAAAACCCTTTCTCTCCCACATTCACCAGTTACTACAGTTGAGGTTCCTCCCAGCCTTTGATGTCTTCCACTTGTACCCTGCCCTTTTCTCCACATGCCAGAGGGTTGCCTCANCACTTCTCCAATCAAAGTGCAAAGTGAAGCAGCAGTGCTGATCTGAGAGGCTGGAAGAGGTGAGAAGCTGAACTGATCAAAATCTAAATCATAGTCCAGGAAGTAAAATGCAAAATAAATAAATAGATAAATAAATAAAGAAGAAGAAGAAGAAAGAAATAAAATATTTATCAATATTCACTAAATAATATCAAATCCTGCAAATTCTACTTTATTTATGAATTGGGATTACAAGAGGAATCAACTGGCAAA
>VXAL01017311.1:113147-192818 GCA_013399475.1 Chauna torquata
CTCCCACATTCACCAGTTACTACAGTTGAGGTTCCTCCCAGCCTTTGATGTCTTCCACTTGTACCCTGCCCTTTTCTCCACATGCCAGAGGGTTGCCTCACTTCTCCAATCAAAGTGCAAAGTGAAGCAGCAGTGCTGATCTGAGAGGCTGGAAGAGGTGAGAAGCTGAACTGATCAAAATCTAAATCATAGTCCAGGAAGTAAAATGCAAAATAAATAAATAGATAAATAAATAAAGAAGAAGAAGAAGAAAGAAATAAAATATTTATCAATATTCACTAAATAATATCAAATCCTGCAAANGCCTTGATCGCTGAAAGCAGGCAAGTGTTTTAACACTCTTCTGAATCAGGGCCCAAGTTTCCTAGACTGAAAGATCAAGGTACTCTCAACGTAAGTTATTCCATGCATGCTTTCAAACTCATTCTAACACTCTCCTCTGTAGTGTACTGTAGAAGATCAGAGTGAATCCAACCTAGCTTCCTGCAGCACAGCCTGTAAAATTTCATCCCATTAAACTTCAAGTGCTACAGCTGAGGTTGAATCAAAGCATGCCATCTAGAAAACTGTTCAGTCTTGGTATACAAACCATCTGTGATGAACCATAAGCCATACTTAGCAAAACATAAGTTGTCTTCATCCAGCAGACACTTGGGTAGCTGCTGGCTTAATATTGCCAACCACCCAGTGTAAGATTCACTGTATGCTTTGCTTTAAATGGGACATTTTTGTGTGACCTCCTGTCTTAAGGCTCAACTTCTTGACACACACCAGCATATAACCACATGAGAAGGTGCAAACAGTGCTAAAACCAGCCCCTTCTAAACTAACCCAGAAACAGAAGGAAGACTGGGGGGACAGAAACATATGCTCTCTGTGTCTACAGCCCAGCTTCGACCCAGAAGAAATTTTGCCATATTTGTAAAGCATCATGACCAAAGATTTCTACTACTGCTCCTACTGACCCAGCCAATCCAACATGTATTGCTCAGCCTTAAATTTTGGCCCACAAAGCAAAAGTACAAAGTCCTGCTGTCCTAGAATCAGACCACCTTTGGATGGCAGACCTTGTCAAGAAGGCAGTGAGGAAATGTAGCCAGACAGTTCCCAAGGTGGAAAATCTAAACAGTTCTGTCCTGTGTTGCTCAAGTCACCACAAGTTTTCATGTCTCTGCTTTCTGCTTCATTTCATAATGGAAGCATGTTCCTAATGACCAGCACTGATTCTGACAGCACTGCAATGTCTAATTCTGTTTTAAGGTTGGAGGGAGCACTAGCCAGAGATACCCGCTCAAATACATTGCCATAGAAACAAACACCTACGGTCCACTCTAAGGCTGCCCTTGGTTCCTTCACAGGTCCATTGGAGACTGCAATGTTGAGGGAATGCACAGGAGCCAAGTGCTGGAGGCCTGACCTGGAGATTGCTTTCCTGCAAATTGAAAAGACAAAAAATAGATAAATGGAGTGTATATCCAATATAATTATCCAATATTATTATCCGCCCCACCCTTCTCCAGAAATCAGAAGAGGCAGCATAGCATCTAATTTCAGTTTGGGTGAAATGGTGCTTGAATGCCATCTCCTGCTAAAGCAGTTTAGGAAAAGCATAACGTAATCTGATCACTGAAAATTACACTGTTTAATGAAGATCAGTTACTCATCTGGCACTAAGCTGAAAGATCAAATCCAGTGGGCTGCATATGGTTTTGTTTGCCAGTTTCAGTGGAGTCCCCATTCGTTACACTGATTCCTTACATACCAGTAGAACCTGCCTAACCAATTTATGCATAATTCCAGATAGCTTTTATTGGAGGAATGAGATATGAGTTTATGCAAAAACATGCAACATCTGGCAGTTTTACTTAGTTTGTAGGCTGGGAAAAGTCTTCCACTCAGCATCAGACTATGTAAATATGACACTGGACACCATTTCAGAAAGGGAGTGATGCACTACCCTTTTTGATCATATCAGCATGCCCTCAAGGTATTACAGCTACTTTCCACTTGCATTTCAATTCCATCCTTTTTGGCCCTTCTTGAGGCACAGATACGGCCTCCTCCAAAGGTCACAGATGTTGACCAGAAGCACTCCTGGAGCTCCACAAGGACTGACAGCATTTCTACCAACCTGTTTCCCCAGCTGCACTCAGCCCTGCAAAATCAGGCCTTGAATAGCAAGACATTAGGTGCGAGCACAACACACTGCTGAAACAAAGCTCAGCTGCTCTTGGATGGTAGGTTTCAAAAAGCTTCATAACACTATTGTGTTGTATATTTTAGCACCCGATGGCAGTGGCCAAAACAATCTTACAGCTTCAGCCGCAATGATTCAGAACAGGACTAAAAAGAAAAAAAAAACATACATCTCAAGGAGAGATCTCTTTTTATATGCCCAATGCACTCATCTCACACAAAGTGAAATGACAGTCTGTTTGTGTAAAGCACATTTTTGTGATACCACTCCCACAGTGCACCAGCTATTTATAGTTATTTATAGCATCTTCTAATCTTACCACTGTTCCATGGCAATAAAGGTCAATTGAGCCAGTGATGACAATCCAGGTCAGCCATATGCTAAATAAATCTTTTCATTGTCCTGAAAATATACAGTGCAACACATACCCACAGTAAAGGAGCTTGGAATCCTCATTGCTCATAGTGTATGTCCAGAAAAATTGAGTGGGCTGAATCAGAATGCCTTAAATTCCCTTTTTTGTAGGTAGCATGAACAACTCAGCACATTAACAGCAGCCTCTGGTCATCCAATGCCTCCTTCCACTTAACTGTGGGAAAGACATTGACATTAAAGGGTTTTTCGAAGATATTTTATATCTGACTAAAACTTATCAGAAGAAGGGAGCCCAATGAAAAGACTTTCACTACTTGGCAACGTATCAGGATTGAACAATTTAACCAGAAAGATTTTACGCCGTATATTTCAGAACAACATAATTCAACAGGTCTTCTCAATGAGCAGATGAAGGCCTTAAAGAAATGAACCACAAGAAACTACAAAAATATGCTTTCAAAAATTGATGTTTTTGCCAAAAAGAGTCCAATATTTGAAGTCTCCTTCCATGTTGTTTTGCTATCAATTTAGTTATTAGTTATTCCTAAACACAACAGTACCTTCTTGTGCCCAATCATATTTATAACATGACAATTTGTTTTGGTGAAAATGGGGCTGTATCACATTTTCCACTCTGCATCACTGACAGGGATAAACCCAACCAGTCGTTACTTAGTCCTGCCTTCGTAACAGAGGAAGCTTCCACTTTGTGCAAAGTACTTAAGCAAATGTGGCTGAATAGGTGTCAGCAATTAATAATTATTTGATGAAAAATGACATTTTCAGCCAGCTCTCCTTATAGCCTATTACCTGTCAAGCAATACAGCCAGCAAAGTTGCATCCATCCACTACAAAAATTTAATAAAGCAACATTTGTTATGAACATTCCATGAATAAATTTCTCTGACAACTGCAAGGACAAGGCTTCCAGCTGGAAGGCAAATTCAGCAGACTTAGAAGGTAAATATGCCTAATGAATGGCTACTGGCATCACAGCATCAAGCCTTGGATACTCTTTCAAGTCAGAATTAGAGATGTGCAAGCCTCCTGTAGCAGAACCTGAGACTTGGCCCACGTTCTCTTAAAGGCAAGCCGAGGTCAACGAGCCTTTTGGGGGTGACTTGGCAGAGATTTGTGGAAACAGCCAGCCCTTCCTTTGCATACCAGGCTGGATTTAGGGCTTTGGCTGGAAAGCACACAAAACACAGGCATGGCAATGCTTTTCTTTCTTTTTTTTCTTTTTTTTTTTTTTTCCCCAGGTTTGTTTGAACACAAAAGCCTTAAAATGATCTCAGGGATATCGAAATTGCATAAACTAGCCAGAAATGACACTTAGACCCAAGGGCAAGCTAAAAATGCCTACTCTTACACAACTTCCTATCAGAACTTGGTCTTGGGACAAAGAGAGACAACAAAGTGTCAAAGCACACCACATGCACCACAGAAGCCTTTCCCACAAAAAGGAGGTTGGAGTAAAGAGCAAGCACGTGGACTTCTAATAAGTTTAATGCAGAAGGGAGAGGGAAAAATAGGGGAAAGGGAAGGTAGAATAAATCTGATAACAGAGCAGATGCTGAGTATCCAGGTGACTATCTCATATTACCCTGACTAGCACATTACACCATCTGGCACTTTTCCAATAGAAAGGTAACATGAGAGGCTGTCAGTTATCTTTCCCAGCAATTTCATCTCTACTGTGCTGAGTGCATGAATGAAAGCAGAGGCTCAACAGGCAGCCTTTCCCATAGAAGCGAAAATAATCACTATTCACCTGATACGAGACAGCCAGGAAAAGTAAATCTGTGCCTTCATGATATATTCCATTCTTCAGACAATGAAGTCCACAACTTTGCTAAAACGGGCACATCAGCCTGCTTGCATACTCAGGAGAAGAAACAAATGTAGCAACTAACAGCAAAGAAATGCTGCGTCATAATGTAATGAGCTGTATTTTCATAATTACTTTTACAGATCAAGTAACAGTAATTTGTAGTAGATGGTATTATCAACTCATCTAACACACCACTGTTGTGAACAAGCATAGGTGCACATACACATGTATGTCAGTAAATACACAGCATACAAAAATATCTGATAGTAATTCCATAGCTGATACCATTAGGGACACTCCAACACAGTAGCCTACTGCCTTGGAAACCAAAAGAAATCTGGCATCCAAGAAAATCAAGTATAACAATTGCATTAAAAAAAAAAAAAAAAGCATTACTTTTTAATTTTGCTGAAAAGTCATGCAAGATGCAACCTACTTGTTAGACCAAAGGATACATATTTTATTAGGGGGAAATTTGAGTTTATATCCCAAGATTTGGCTTTACTGAGCCTTTTCCTCCACCTTAGGCATAAAAAAAGTCCTCCAATGCGTGGTTTAGACTGAATAGTTTTGCCTGAATCCTCAAAGATCACAAAAGACAAGTAGTCAATAGTATTTATCTCATTTAAGTTTTAGAAAAACCTATTTGCAAAAGAAAGATTATGTTAGTGCTGCACATGGTTAATAGGCTTGAGCATCGTTTCAGTTGTCACTGGGGTTGGAACTGCTGCATTTCCAGGCCGGGGTTATTACCCTCCTTTCCACAGCGGGGTAAGTTACTGTGGGGGCAGTCTCTCAGCTGGAAGGCTGAGAAATCAGAAAAATGCAGGGACTGGCTTCCACAGGGCCTATGGCTAGGACACCTCCCAGGAGATAGATTTTGGGAGTCTTTTCTCAGATGGAGTTAATCTAGATATTTATCAAGAAAAGAACAGTCATTTGTATGACGATGTTTAAGTTACAATGCTCTGCTGTTCTTAAATATTCAGTGCAGAAAACCCTGTGCCTGTTAGCTCTCAGATCTGCCAACCACAATTTGAAAATTCCTGCACGAAGCCAGACAGTACCTGCACTCTGCATGAACAATATATGTGTGCTAGAGCTTGTTGGAGGTGGTTTTCACCCCTGCAGTTTGGTGGTTATGAAAGTCATGAACAAAATGTACTGGCTAAACTCTGGCATTGTTTCAGTTTTCAACACGCATCTCCGCTGACTGCACAGCACTCCTGCAACCTGCTGTGCCTGGTTTGCCTTCAAGGCATGTAATGTTCTCCTTTGCAGCTAACCACAGGGCAACATCTCAATTCCACTGTAACATTCAAGATCTCCAGATTTTTTGCATTAGATATAAAAGGAGCCATCTTCAGTCAAATCAAAAAAAAAAAAAAATGCTGGTCCAATATCACTTTTCTGAGAACAGCCAGTAGCAGGTGTTTAGAGAAGCACTGGCACAAATTGGGTAATCCTTCCCCTGACATACTCCAGTCCCAGCTTCCAGTAATCAGTAGTTTAAGGACTTCCTGAGCTGGAGGCTGCTTCCAGACCTTTGTGCTTAATAGCCTGCAATGGCCCTTTACTCTAGGAATGTGTTGGTTCTTCCCTGAACCCATTTATACTCTTGGTCTCCACAGCAGCCTATGTAATGAGCTCCACAATTTAATTATGGGCAGTGTAAAGTACTTCCTTCTGTCTGTTTCAAAAATTCTGTTTGATAATCTAATCGGTGTATCATATTGTGAGGAACAGTGAGTAATCATCTGCCTCTCTACACCTTCTGTGATTTTATGAATCTCTGTTCAGATACCCCTTCATTCATCCTTTTTTTTCCCCTCCCCCCAACTTGGAAACACCCTAGACCATTTAGGCTTTTGCTGATGCTGAAATTGTTCCATCTTTGTCAATCTTTTTTAGCTAAATTCTATCTTTTTTTTTTTTAGTTAAATTTTTTTTTTTTTTTTTTTTTTTTTTTTTTTTTTTTTTTGAGCTAGGATTGCCAGAACCAGAACAAGTATTCAAGATTTGGATGCACCAAAGGTTTATTCAGTGGTGTCATTGAACTTAGTTTTGTTTTCTTTTTCTTTTTCCTTCATATTCTCAGCCTTTTACTTGCCTTATCATCACCATGAGCACAAAATTAATCATTTCATAGTACTCATAATTACCCAAATATCCCTTTCCTGAGTGCTAAATGCTAATATAAAATCCAAACTTTTAGGCTTTCCCCGCGTCCTCGAGTGCATTATTTTGTCTTCATCAGTCTCACATTTCAACTGCAATTTGTGGCCAAGTCATTCAGCATCATAAGATCCCCCTGCAAATTATCGGTCAGCCTGTGCCCACCCCAGCTGACTGTGCAGAACAGCAGCAAGCTTGACCCCCTCACACTTTGCTCCCTTCATCAGGCCACTAACGTGTGTGTTGAACAGCACTGCTCCCATTACAGATCTCCTGTGGTCTCCACAGGTAACCTCCCTCCACTCTGAAAACCGCTCATGGATTGCTAACCACCTGTTGCATGCTACATTTTAATTGTTATTTGAGCACATGAAGATCATCCCTTTTATCCCTACTTTCTGCACCAGAAGCTTTTTGCCCACCTCTGTGGAAGCTTTGCGAGTACTCCCTTGGCTAGACCACCCCATCTCACAGTCCCGGTGCCTCTGCCAGCAATTTCTGCAAGACTCACAAGTCCTGGCTTCCTTGAGAAAAGCAGGACTCCAGCACCTCACGTTCAACTATGCATTTACTAATCTTGCATTTTATCAGCAGCTCTGCCAGTTTCTCTCATAGATTAAACCTTACTGCTGGGTTACCCACAGCAGCACTCTGTAAGCTCTTATGTGATCACCCCCACTCCTTTTGGACTGGGGAAGACTTAAAAGAGAGATTATATAGCTCTCTCAGCTATTTATTGTTTGAATTCCTTCAGAATACTTAGCAAAATGAAATCCTATCAATTAGTTATTGGCTCTTTTGTCAATGTATTCTTTACTGTCTTACATTAACTCTCCCATTTTCCGCAGGTTCATCCACACAAATAGCAGCTCAGCCTAGGACACTCTCAGGCATCCTCAGCGGTGAACACCGTCGCAAGAAATTCAATTAGCACTAAGAAGAAATAGACTTCTCGTAAAATACCCACTTCTGTACGTCACTGACAGCCTGCTGCCCAGGGGCAAGGTAAGGAAAAGCAGAGATGTAGGTAGCTTCCCAACCACTCGACAGGAATATCCCAACACATCTTTCCTCCCTCAACCCCTCGCCACACAGACCAGTGTAAAAAAAGCTGCATGGAAATTGGTACATCTCCATAAAATGCTGCTGCTCTAAGCAGCTCTGACCAGTTCTGCTTTCAGCTGTAAGCCCAGCCCTCCTCCACCTAATAAGACAGCTCACATCCACAAGAGGCCAACCTAGAGATAATGAAATAAATTTCCTCTAATTAAGGATTTCAAGCAGCAAACCTAAAGCTGGGAGGCAACCACTCTACATCAGATCCCTAAGCAATTTCTGGTAGGAGCACTCAAATTATCAAATAAAACACCATACTCAGCTTTTAACTGACGAAAAAGAGATACCTAGACTTTCTGTCATCACTTCCGAATAAAGCAGCAAATCTACTAGAGACGCAAGTAATACACAGGACTCTTATGAAAGGAAACAAGAGGCAAAGCAAAAGGAGCGTAAGACCTGCAGAAAGTTTGATCAGGATAACAAAGAGCCTCTGCCACATGGTGTTGTGTTTTCGGAGTATACACATCCATTCCTGTATTCTGCACATGAAGGGATACTTCTTTAAAAGGTACTCTTGCTCCCCAGACTCCGGATACAAAAGTGGCTTGTTACTTTTCCTATCCCAAAAGGACCAAATAGATTATGAAACAGGCTGTGTGCTAAAAGAGGCATTCCTAGATTGTATTATGAGTATGTTGGTGGTTTCTTAAACACAGACATGGAAATCACCGCTGCCCTGCAGTTATACTTGGAGCTCAGGTTAGCGTCAAAACAGCACAAGTCAGACTAGTGCAAATGCCAGCCAAAGTTCTCCAGCATGTTAATTTTTCTATTCTTTGCTCAGCTTCACTAGTAGGCATATATTAAGTGCCATATTTCGCCTT
This sequence comes from Chauna torquata, assembly GCA_013399475.1. Taxonomy (NCBI): domain Eukaryota; kingdom Metazoa; phylum Chordata; class Aves; order Anseriformes; family Anhimidae; genus Chauna; species Chauna torquata. The sequence goes on from VXAL01017311.1 coordinate 121,669, forward strand.
TTGAAAATTATGGATTTAATTAGATGCAGTGTTATGCTAAATTCCTCAGTTCTTTAAATCTTATCTTACATCAAGGGTCCATCTTCTCAGAAGTCATTGAAAGCATACATCGTCTTACCAATTCTTGCCAAGGGGACCAATATCTTGGTCTGGATCTATAAATCACTTAGGACTCTATACTACATTGAAATGAGTATGACTTTTTGCCTACATGCCTTCATTGGCCAGGCCCTGTGTCAAGGTTCCCATCGAACCTCCACCACTCTCCTCAGCTGCAATGGAGAAATTGAAGATGCCTTAGATCCAGAGTTAGATAATTAATCAGATACTTAGCCAGAAGAAAGAGTCAAAGCCATGTGGAGCTCTCTCCGAGCACCTATCAGACCTCAGGTTTATACATGTCATTGGATTATCACCAATTTATTGGTCTTCCTTCTGCTCACTTGAGTTGTTTTCCTTTGCTCTTAAATTATTCTCTAAATTTCTTTCTGAATAGGATTAAACATAGAGGGCATTTATGGTAGAAGACAGCTAGATTTTAGGACCAACAAGGTACTTCCCAAGCTTATATTTAAATGTGCTGTTTCTGAAATATGTACAAATGTGGTGATTCCTCTTATGGCAAAAAGTGACAGTCCTTGGAGGACTCGTTGCAGTAACAGACATGTGAACATAAGTTTGTATGAAGAAGAAAGGAAAAACATGGTGCAGGTGGTGATCCAACAAAGATGAAGAGTGCCCTTTATCCCTGTAATTCACCAAGAGAGAGACTAATAAAGGAGCCTAGCAAAGCAGGAAGAAGGAAAAACCTCTTTCTTGAATGAAATTACTTTGCTTTGTTGTTGCTGCAGTCTTCAGTGTTCAAAGACTTGAATGCCAGGTCTGGGAAAGACCTTCTAGATCATAAAATTTTGTCTTCTCTCTTATATGCAAACTTATCATATGTTTGATTTCATGAAGTTGTCAAGACCCACCTATTTAGTGCAGTTGCTCATTCTTTTTTATTCCTACTGAGAAGTTATGCCAGATATCCACTCCTCTCATGATTAAAATCTTTTTGTAATTTCCATCCCACGTGTTCCCTGTACAATCTTCCTTAAATTACTATTGTCAAGATTTTAACATTCTATCCAAAGAGTTAAAATTGAACCTACAAGCTCTGAGTTTTATATGACCCTTCTAGAGCATAGAAGGTACCCAAAAGCCTTGATCTGGAAATCTTTAAACCCTTGGGTCAAAACAGTTTGAGTGAGGTTATGTTCAGACAGAGGCATGCATACAGATTTGGAATCTCACATTTCAAAGATTCTGGAATCAATCGAGCAACTGGGATGATACAATTTAATCATTGTCTTTCCAAGTAAACAATGAGAAACGCTCTAGGGAGCTCTGAGCATAAATGATTTCCAGCTGCATCATAGGTTGGACATCAGCATTATAGAAGATTGATATGTTTTTACTATTTCAAAAAGCAAAGGCAGTCTGAGTGTGAAGTATTTTCATGAAAATGCATTTGATCCAGACAAAATCACAGTATATTCCAGAACCTGTGTCCGTAGTTCAAGTGTAGATACAAAATGATGAGCAAATTGGATAGAGATGACTATGGTATGATCATGATATTTATTTTTTCTACCATATGCTAAAATCATATATACTGATTTTCAAAAGGGGTACAGATATCACTCTGCTAACCAGAGGAAAATAAGTAAAGATAAGAGTAAAATAAGTAAAGTGAAGTCGGTTTTTTTCAGGGGGTACTTGGTGGCATCGAATAGTCTTCATTTGATCTGGAAAATAAAGAAGAGGTGGAGAGGAACAATACAAAACAGGGAGGGAATGGTACTAAATACTCAGCAGTTTGGAACAGCAAAGTTAAAAAAAAAAGGCAAAAATGATATTTATTTTTATCTTTTAACATTAGTCTTGAAAATGTTTTCTTACCTCTCAGATGCTAGCACATTGCATTCAAAAATAAACTAATTTAAGGTAATTTCTCTATCAGACCAGGATCCTCGGCTGGCATAAGCTATTTACACAAGCTGAAATGTCATTATGACTCAAGAACTGTACGGCCGGCACAAAATATGTAATGAAGTATTCTGATTTTCTTCTTTTCTACAATCAAATGTGTGCCTTACAGTTTTGCACTGCAAGCTACAGACAGTTGTTACAAATGTGAATTTTTTAGAATCTGTTTCCATAATCCTGAATCATTAAGTGCTTTTCCTTTTTGTTTGTGTAGTCTCTCTTCCCTGAAAATAGAAGCAATCTGAAATTCTCACTAACTATCTCCACATTTGTTCCCCTTTTACAAGCTTCCATTTAGTAAATGTAACGGATTCACGAGTTAAAAATGAAGATCTTCCTTTTCTGAGTGTGCAAACAAAAATTGAAATAGGTAATAAAGATCCATACTCACTAGTCAAGTGAGAAACACTTCAGGGGTTTTTTAGACTGTAGATTAAATAGAGGAATATTGTACTTTATGCCAGAAGAATTTTGTTACCAAATATTGGTATAAGAATCAAATTATCTTCATCCAGGATACACAAATACCTGGGACTGAAGGAATGATCCAGAACAAAAGCAGGCTTTAAAACAATCTAGAATAATAGTGTTTCTAACAAAAGATTTTGAAAGCACACAGGACAGACAAATAGTCTTTCTTCTGAAAAGCAAGTTAGACCTTTGAATTCCAAATCCAATTTTTACAGAAAGTAGAGAGTCTAAATAATAGAGCAGAGAAGGAAGTTCAGGCTTTGCCTGCATGATTCTTGGGGGCAAAAAACAAAAACAAAAACAAAAAACAACCCTATGTTTACTTTTCAATAGAGTAACACTTGGAAAAGTAAGACTATCTTCAGGAAAAAAAAATAAAAATAAATAAAAATAAATTCTATTTTCCCTCTAAGGAAGGAAGCCAGTGACTGAGATATGACAAAGCTTTTGTTCCCTACCCTCCCTCTCCAGGACCGTATGAGAAATAAACACAGAGACAAAAAAAAAAAAAAACCACAAGTGCCTTTTTCTTCTCATTCCTCACCACAAAGACTATACAGTTCAAGAGCAGGCACTGCTGTCCTTACAACGTGTTTGGAGCACCTGGAGCAGTGGGCCCCTAACTCCTGGCAGGGCTTGCAGCTGTCGGCACTGGACAAGTGCCACCATGTACCTGCACCTTTGTCCCCTCTACAACGTTTTTTACTTTCTTCCATTTCCTCTGGTATGGTGTGTATGCCTCAGCCTAAGGCCCAAGGAAGCAGACAAATGCACACTGCTCCCAATTCCTGTGTCTGAGGCAAAGTACAGCAAAGGGTGGAGAAAGAGGATGTACTGCAGTAAGTAAAAACCAGACAAAAAAAAAAAAACAGCGAGTGAGATTCCCCAGCAAGTCTGTGTAGCATCCTGCTCCTGCAGGGCCCCAGCCAAAGTTCATCCAATTCAATCAAAAGGTTTTGCCTACTTTTAAGAAGTTTCAGGACAAAAGACTGGACACTCAGGGATAGATCTTCAGGTCTTTCAACAAGCCAAAAACACTTTCATTTCAGTTCATGGGACTTCTGCCTGGACAAGGAACGAGGGATCTGGGTAGCAAAAATAATTCATAATAAATCATGAACTTCCTGACCACCACCCCCTGCTCCACCCCACAACAATTGACTGGCAATTCCAAAATGAGAAGAAAAAAGTACGCCTGATGTCACACCCGATGTGACAATATGCCCTCCGCCCTCCAGTGCACAGAAAGCAGAAAACTTAGGAAACTGCCTAAAATAAACTTATAGAGCTGGAGGAGAAACAGAAAAGGACTTGAGTCAGAGAGGCATTAACCTCAGAATACCCAGCATGTTTATAAAACATCAATTCATACTCATTTAGCCCTGAATAAAACATGAGTTGTCTACCAAAAATACTTATGTTCTAAGCTTATTTGTGATAATCAACTTTGCAGTTACATGTAACCATTCACAAATCAATCTCTTTGTACTGAACCTGAACATTTTTGCCCAGAGGAGCATTTCACGTCAGATTAAGAAAGCATAGTCTGTGTCATGTAATGTTACAAATCGCACTGGAATTATACTGAGGGCCTGCCGCCTCCAGCACGCTGCGGACACCAAAGCGGTGCCCTGGTGAGGGTCCAAGGCGCTATCAGTCAGGCGGAAAACTGCCGCACTCCCTCCTGACTCCAAGGGACAGCCGTCACGGGGCAGTGCCTAGGTCTGTTTTGAGTCTTCAGTTAGGAGAGCTTCCAGGGTGACACGGTGGCAAAGAAGTGCACATGTTACACCAGCTAGAGCAATGATCTTCATGGATGAGAAAAAAGTGAAGGTCTTCAGTACTCATTAGCAGCCCTGCTGGATTTAATTAATAAGATGCTGTAGCTGGAGTTTTTATTTTTTGGAACTAATTTTAAAAATGCTCATTTTTCTCAGGATCTGCCCTTTTAACAGTTTCTCTTTTTTCATCGAAATTCTGTTAAAATATACATATGGGGTTTTTCTCCCTCCCTGTTGACTCACCAGTTGTATATAAGCAAGCTAAGAGAGACAACATAAAGCACTGTCAAATGCACATAACAAGCAAACAGCAGGGAGGAAAAGATTTATTTTCCTCTAATTTCTTTTTTGCTACTGTAATGCTGGCTGCTACTTCTGTAGTGCCTATACAGCTTCAGGAAAAGACACAGCAAGTTGATGGTGCTCTTTCAGGGTCAGGTGAATCTCAGATGCCACAACCTGACAGCAGACTTGCAACTCCAGCACACCTAGACCTGGGACAGATCTGCACATTAACCTCATGATGGGTCATGCCACACTACTTGGATATTTTTATAATCAGAAAGATTTTGACAGTACAAAGGAGATTTGTAATGTCATGCTCTTAGCTCGTGTGTTAGTGTATTATTTGTCTGCTGGAGTCATTTGGAGAGAAACGCTGATTAGAAATGAAGTCACTGAATAAGACCACCATGGGATCAAAGGAAAATAATACCCACTTATGCATTGTTTTTATTATGAAAGAAAAAAGACCGGCTTCTGAGGCTTCTTACTACCAGTGAGCATTAAGATGTGAAGATAACAGCATGGGAGATTAGCATCCTTTACCACTAAATTAGCAGAGCAAGAGGTATCAACTGTACAAACATCCTGCCCATCCTGCAATGCCTCACCCTCAGCGCAGAAGTAACACTTGCAGCAAGCAATGAGAAAGTAGGTCAGTCACCAAATTCAATCCACCTTTGAGTTTATCTTTTCACTCCTGCATGCAATAAAAATACATCCCCTAAGATTTGGCCCATGTGGGAATATCTCCTCATTTTACAACTGAAGAGTCATTGAATGGTGGTGGTCCCAGCCAGAAGCAATTTCTGCTGGACAAAAATCAGCAAGAGAAAGGGGACTGCTCATCATGCCTTGAACCGTCCTTCTCTCCAGATATAATGTTATTAAAAGAAAAAAAAAAATCTAACTCCTCTGAATTAACATTAAGTAGAACTTTTCTTGAAAGCTGGTTTCATTACACTAGCCGCACACTAAGGAACAGAAATAAACATACTGTATTTTTGCCTCCACCAGGGAACTGATTTCTTTGGATAATAACCATCCCAAAATCTCCCATGTGATTTTGTAGCTGACAGGTACAGAAGATGCCAGGCCAGACTATCCCATGCAAGCTCACTGCACATGTATGAACTCAGAAGAGAAAAATCTGACCTTTTCTTAGCATGGAAGACCAAACTACTTTAAAACATCTGATCTGATGAGACTGTAATATGTATATGAAATATGTTCAAGAGCAGGACAACAAAGTTACTCATGGTTAGTTCTTACGCCACTTTCCGAGGATTAAAAATGCACTTAACCACCAATTGCTATGCTAATTTTGGTACTACATCTACTTAAAAAGAATAAAAAATATAAAAATAAAGAGAAAGAAATTCTCCCCCAAGCCCCACTCTATATGACCCTTGAATAAAAAGAGCTTTCACAAAATAATAACACAGAGCAAAGATGGATGGAAGGTGAGAGAAGAAATGTTTTAAATACGCTGCTATCAAAGTGGTAATATTGCCCCCATTCTAATGATATTCCTGATGTAACACAGCACAGCTCGATCAAACCTGGGAATCAGCCCCACAGTGTATGAGGACAGCAGAATGAACGAGTCTACATGTTTGCATCCCCTCGGCATGCCACTGCATCGAACCATTCCAGTTTCATCTTTGTAGCTGCTTTTACTAGAGCAGAAAGTCAGAGTGAACACAGTGAAGAAGATGAGAGAACACACACAAATGCCACGTAGCAGAAGATAGATAAATAATAAAATTTTAAGAGGAGCGTGCTTAATTGCTGCTCCACCTAGGATTGAAATGTACTTTTCAGTACGGATTTTTGCTGCTCTCAAGGTGAACATAATCAGTCAGTAGTGCTGGGGATAGGGGAGGTACTCACTGTTAATACTGACCAGTGAGCTGTAGACCAGAACTGTGAAGAGCAAAAGCATGGTACTTTGTGTATAGCTGGTAAAGAGCGAGCGTACTCACACGTCTACATCAGCAACTGGGAAAGAGAGAGGCAATTCAGGGCTTCCGACTTCTGCAAGTACCACCTAACTGGCAAAGCTAATACTACCATGAGAGCCATCCTTACCCACTCGCCATCACAGCAGGTTGTCCTGACAACTCCACAGGCATTGCAACCTCCCAACAGCAGCATTCAGACTTTCAAGCCACAAAGTGATACTAAAAGGTTAAGAAAAGTTCCTACAGAGAAAAATCCACCAGGGAGGCAATTACAACTACCCGTTAGGATCCCAGCAATTACATGCAGGTCACTTCTGTAAAGCAAATACTACACTACAGCACTTGCACAGGTGAAGTACTAGGCAGCAAGAGAGAAGAAATCTCCTATATGGGAAACCAAAACAATCAAGCAGAAAAACAGATAAAGTGAAATTCTCTTGCCATCATTTCACCCCGCATTTTCTTGCATACATTCTACCCTCCTGTTCCCTGAAATGAGTCGGGATGCCCACTCCTCCATAACACTTGGAGACCAGCAGCAACCTTGTCATGAAAAGGAGACCACAACTTCAGTGGGTAAATATTGCACAACTATGTGGACTTTGATGAAGCAATACCACTTCGTATCCCAAACAAGGACTTAGTAAAAAAAACATTTCAAGCACTTTCAGGGAAAATTAAGAAGATAAAAAAAAAAAAAAAAAACCTCTCCAATTCCTATTGCTGTTAGAAGCACGTAAGCAGATAACTTTAACAATAAGAGCTAATATATCATAACCTAAACCAAAAAAAGCACAGTACACAGAGAAAGACAAACACCTTGTTTGCATGAGAAAATTGCACTACTTCAACTTAAATGAGTGTTTATCTACTTTGGTCTTACTAGTGCAACTTGGAATGCGGAAATTACTTCTTCTTAATAACACCTTATTGTGACTGAGATCAAATCTGTGCCCCATGGACTTAAAGTAACCTTAAATAACTGTTCAGAGTGCCTACAGAAGAAGCTGTGAACTTGAATGACTTCAGAGCACCTACCCTGACAGGTCAATCAAGTACAAACTTGATGCTCAGTAAAGCTTTAGGAAAAATGAAACAGTAAATTATGTACAATAAAAACTGTGCAATCTATTGTCAAATGAATACTAAGTCACAGATTCCCACAGGTCCTCCAGAACATCCATATATTTTGCCGTTCTGATTGCTTGGGTTTTTAAGGCATCTGCTTGCAGAGAGAAATACTGAAACCACAGCCCATCCATAATGCAGCAATGCCTGCATGAATTTAGGGAGAAACTGATGCAGTAATTTTGGTTATAAAGGGGTCATGACTCAAATGCCAATGACATTACCTCAACACTGTTGACAATGCACTGCTAATCGAAGCATGTAGGAGAGATGAGGATGAATACCTACACAGCCTATTTGACTGACTGCTCACTTTCGGTAGGCTTTTAAAATAACATTGCTGGTAGCAGCAGTATTGTAAGTTTCGTTTTCTTGACAGGTCAGGATTCAACTTTCCAAAGTTGAGAAATGTTGCATTAACTGATGAAGACTGTAATTCCACCTGGGGGAACACAATAAATTTGAGCTCTGTTCTTGTGGTCTATCATGTCACCAGAAACCTTTGCCGGAGCTACAGAAGTACCGCACGCAGATGAGAGTGCATTTCTTCATCAATAAAATGTTTCAGGAGCTTTTCCAGAAGCAGCAGAAGAAATACAAAGAGCGATTGAACCTTGAGAGAAGCTTTTTGTTTTGACTTTTTAGTTAATTTATAATGCCAAAATATGCTATTAATTAAAATAAAAGTGTACTTGTAACTTCATTTTAAGCTCAGTGACAAAACCAAATTTATAGCACTATAATTTGTGAAATTTCATTTCTATACTGTTGTTCATATTGTAGATTTCAAAATGCATTATGAAGCAGGGAGTAAGCCTGTAGCATATAGACATGAACCAACAGAGATCTGCCTCAGCCACAGTCTGTTCACAAAGAGCTCTGGACCTCAGAATCAGATTTGGTCTGAGTAGCTGATATTTTCATTAGACACTGAGGATTAGGATTTAGGTGTTTTTTTCTTTTCAAATAGAAATAAAAGGAATTTGCTATCATATCTCATCTGAATGACTGCATCCTAAATGTAGAGCAGTATCTTGACCTTCTGTTCTATACAAGAACTTGTAATGTGAACACACTCATTTTACTGTGTCCATTGTCACTGGCTTCAAATTCAGATAAGAAGGGAAAGCGCTAAGAATTGTTTTCTGAGAAATACTTCTAGGGAATATGTATCAGGGAAGGGATGAAATGGTTACTTGACGCCATCACATACATCATCTGTCTCACTAACATTACCTTCTTCCAAAGGCCACCTGAAAATGGACTTCCCTTTGAGCTAATCATCCCTAATCATACAGCTCACTGACCTCATCTCTCCCTGTAAATCCATCTGACAAGAGGCACTAACAAGAAAATGAGGCCAGACTCCATACAGAGTATATATGTATATATATATACTTACAGAAGCAGGTTGCCCAGAAATAAGAGGTCTGTCATAGGTGCTTGGAGCCTCTCCCTGTATTCCCCACATTTAGGAATTTCCCTCTGTCGCATTGAAGATAAGCAGCAAGTGTGGTGCTAGTCCCCCCAGATGGAACATTTCCCCCCAGACACCTACACAGCCCTGTCTTCTCATAGTTTTTAGGAGCTGCCTGACACTGAAGTCAAGCAGAGATGCTTACCATCTTTGGTTCAGCTCCATATGTGATGTCCTACATTCAAGGAGCTCAAAGTGAAATTATGTTACCTCCCCTCAGCAGCAAGGTTCAGGGAGGCAAAACATGGTTTTGTCAAGGTCGCACTACAAGACAGGAGTCAGATGGAAACAAAATTAAAGCCACTGCTGAATCCAAAGCCACCTCAATGTTCTCATTTTGCTATTTATAGGTGATGTATCACACAGGTATCTTGTCACGTCCTAGGTTTAATCATCTGCACTGCTCCTTTGACATGCTGGCAAGGGAGTAAAGGGACATTTATGTATATAGTTATCATTATTCCAAACAGGTTTAATACTTGCAATTGGAAACTTTTCTGAAGGTTGCAACAGAAATGAATGAAGTTCAGATGCAGGATAAACATGAACAGTTTATATTCGACTGGAGAGAGAAAGACTTTTTTTTAATTAGACCAGGGATTTTTCTTAGATGTGGAAATAATTTGGTGGTTTGTGAGGGAAAACAAAGGGATGTGTAATGTGAAAAACCTTTGGTTGAACCAGGTTTCAGTTAAGACAATAGGAACTTTACCACTGGCATTGACTGGACCAGTATTTTATTCCCCAAATTCAGTAAATGGGTTAAAAACTGCAGTTTTCTGTACCATTAGTTAACCCTTTTTAACCATATCCTTTATTTTGCCTTTTGTGTGTTCCAGTTTTCCATGCATTCTTCAGGTACCAGGTATGTTATACAGTATTTTATTAGTATTTTGCAGTCAATATATTTTAAATACTTAAAAATACAAAATATCAAGCCTGAGTATTCACTGTATTAGACTTACTGTATATTTAAATATTAATTTGTATGTCTATCGTACTAAGTGGCTCCCAATACTGACCCACAGAACAACAAAAAAAAAAAAACCACTTTGTTAACTTTGTTTACTAGCTTCCTTTGGCGCTAAATAATGCAAAAAGATTAAGTCATTTAGATGTTAGATTTAGTCAATCTTACATCAGGAAATCCATGAGCATAATAAGGCATCAGAAAAATGTTTTAGATGACCCTGTTCATGCAGCAGCAGAAGTGGAACTAATACTTTCAATACTTGTTCAGGGATTTATCTATTTATCTTGTCTAGCTTTGACTTCCGAGCAACGAGACACTTATCACTTCCCTTGTGAAGCCAACCCACAGAGTACCAGACTTTTGGGACAAATCCCTGCCTGTTGTAAGCTGGTCTAGCACCATTGGCCTCAGTGTTGCCAGATTGATTTCTACCAGCTGACACATTTTTACAGGATTAGAGAGCAGAGAAAAGTTAAATGTCATTCATTAGTATAACTGTCCACCTTGTTTAACACGATGTCTCTTAAAACATTTCAGCATTGTAGGTTTCTTTGTTTTAAGTGCTTAAACAGGAAACAAAATGCTACCAATAAATAAAGGACCTTTAAGTCTCCAAAGCCATTTCCCCATGTTTCCATGGAAATAGGGACCTAGCTCCTTAACCAGGATGACATTAATGATCAGGTGCCTGCAGTCGCACAAAAGAGAGAAAGGGGACAGAAATTACCAGCTACTCAGTGGTGTGTCAATCTGGAGCACAATCCCCCCAGTCAGGGGTAGGATCCAATATTCGTTTTGTACCCTCAAAGCTTCAGCAAAAACAGAGCTCATGGTGTCAGAACAGAGGAGGGTTGCTGCTTTATTTTTAAAGCTGACTTGCTAACTAAGTTTGCTAACTATAGAATTAAAACAAATAAAAAAATGTTATCATCATCTGAGGGAGGAAGAGGAGGAGGAGAAGAAAGAAAGGGCAGCTTTAATAAAAGCAACACTATAAATGTGTTGCCACGCTCCAGCCCCCTCGCAATGTGTCTGTATCTTGGTTTTACCGAGCCCTGCCACCCATGGCTAAATGCTGGGGACTGGAAACGACCGCCCTAGATCGCTGTGTTTGAGATTATCAGCATTACAGCATGAGCTGAAACTGAAATCAAGGCTTTTCTGAGCTAGGAAAGCATAGTCTAAATAAAAGATCCTGCTGGGTTAAGAGCTATCCATCTATGCAGAGAACAGAAAGGAAGCAGAGGGGTGAAATGACTTGTCCAGGTTCACAGCCTTTGCCATGGCCAAGTTGAGAAAAACCAGGTTTCCCCAAGACCCCCACCACGTTCCCTGGCCACTGGACAGCATTGCCTCTGTGCTGCGCTGAGAAGACTCATCCTGGCCAATCTGAACTGCAGACTACTTCAGTCATATTCTTTTTCTTTGTTCATATGCTTCAAAATGTCCTGAGTCTCCATTTGTCCTAACCGGAATACCATCGTTTTTCACTGAGCAGAGCTGGAGCTTTTAAAAGTATTCAGACAAAGAAAGTGCAAGACCAGTTTGCACGGTGCCCACCAAAAGGAGAGGATTTGGGCAAAGATATGCCACACACCACAGAGGTGCTGAAATGTCAGGGAAACAGTCCCCCACACATGTGCCTTCAGATCCAACAAAGGAAAAAAAGCACTACATACAACAAATAAATTTGCACGTCACACACACTCAGAAAATGCCTGTCAGGTTGCTATCCTTCAGGACGTCAAAATGGGATACCAAAACTCTGTATTTTCTGATTGCTCCTACGTAAGTATTTCTACGTTGGATCCTCTTGTTCCGTGCATCTCCTGAGGTGTCACTGGGACCAGCCTCTGCTACTGAACTTTGTGCACAGAATTTTTAGCACAGAATTAATACTAATAAAGCTTAATTAGGATTAGGTCTGTAAGCCAACTTGCCGAACTGAATGCACATTGAGGAAAAAGAAAATCAGACCTAACTTATTAATGTGCTCATCTGGGTACAAAGCTGTAAAGAGACTGCATTAAAAAAAAATATTCCCTTTACCTTCCCAAAATTTAGATCCATAAAAGAGAGTGGCTCCAAGTTAGTCCACAAAGCAGACCCGTCTGGGGTCACTCACATGACAACAAGCCATGAATTTGAACACTGGAGGTCTAGGGCATCAGATCTAGAAATCTTGGACTTTTCTCATTAATTCTGTACAAAACCGTGGCTCTGGCCCCTGACCATATGTGCTCGGGGCACCACAGGGTAGAAGGAATGCCAAAGGTGATTGCTTTGTGGAGATTAGAATAAAAGCCTGGCAATCATTCAGGAGTTTTTAGGTTTGTTTGAACATCCCTCAGTAGATCTCACTGTAAGCCAGACACAGAAAAAATATATGCAAGAGAAATCTTATATACAGAACTTCCCAAATGCTGCAATGATTCTACAGGTTAATCTGGAAACAGTTACCATTTTTCAGAATACATATGTTAATTGCATGTTGTATAAAGAGCTGGAATTCAGAGAACAAGATTAATTTTCAGAGTAATATGCATTAAATATGCATACAGTACTACCTGCAACAAAAGTATTCTGGCAAAAACAGTAAATTTGGATGACTTATTTTACAGTTGTATTGTTTTCCTTCTTTTTATTTGAAATATGGTCAAGACAAAAAGCTCTAAGGAGGTCTTTCAACCAACTTGATTCTGGGTCGACCACCTTATAAGCGATCAGTTTTAAGCCTAGTCACAATGACACTAGCCTAACTATATCACATTGAAATAATACTCTCCAAACACTCTGATGAAATGGAAGACTTAAGGCAGACAAAAAGAGCAGTTAATTTGTTTCATTTTAGACCATACTAATCAAATGCAGCCATGCTTTGCCAACTCAGACTCCAAAACTCAGCTTTACAAAAAGACCAGGACTAGAAATAACTTCATGTTTTGGATAAACTCAATGAAGACACAAAATATAAACACTAAACACAATCTGTGATATTGATTACAATAAATGTATGAATCATGATGCCATATCTACATGTCAATGTATTTTATGCTGAGATTGTCTTTGAAGCTAATATACCTGTAAATCAATTAAAATGTAACCATCCAAGTATAGCAACAATCAACTTATTTAGCTCTTGCAGCATATACTATTTCAGCATCCTCCAGCATTTATTGATTTTTTCTAATAATGTCACCATGAGATAGAGAAACCATAATATTTTGACTTTTAGAAATTAAAATGGAAACAAGATAACATTAATGTTTTGCTCAACTCCCTACAAAAACTCAAAAGCTCTGAAGGAAATGAAAGTGAGAATTTCACACCATTGCCTGAAGACCCACCCATTCTCTTTCATTTCTATTACTGCTTACCAGTAACAGACCGCTGTGCTAACCTACTAGCTTAAAGAAAGCTGATGGATGGTGTTTAAATCTTCTCAAAGCTGTACTTACGGCAAACAAATAGAGAAATTTCATTGAAGCAGGCAAGACCAAGTGCAAGGTGAAAAGAGATGGAGAGCAGGCGTAACTCTCTTTCTTGTTCTTTAATTTTTCTCTCCCCTGTGGTTCTCTAAGCATTAATTTGGGGACTTTATTCTGGTACAGATATCTCCAGAGAAGGTTTTAAAACCACATATAGGTAACAAAAAACAACAACAACAAAAAGTCATCACAATTTACTTTAAAAAAAATAATAATAAAAGCAAAATATGCATCAGTCTAGAATAGCATACAGTCTTTGGGGTAAAAATTACAAACCCACAGTTCATTATGGTAATCAGCACAGTTGTGGATGCCGAGGGGTAAAGTAATAAAAAAGACCAAGCTGCTCATGATATTCTTGTTAATTGTATTTATAAGGCAGAATTTGAGCTATCTGAGCAAATTTAAAATTACAAAGCAGTAAAGACATTTTTCAGAATACCTTCCTCTTCTTTGTACCTAAACTTAACGCTGCTGGCTGCTTTGGAAAGGCACTGGATGAACACCTCCTAAGAATTCAGTTTAAGCCTACCCTGCAGCATGTTATTCCGTGTCAAGGTGCTCTGGCACTGCAGGATGTACAGACGCCTTGGCAGGACATTATGGCTAGCATAACCCACCCTGCCAAGAAGCCGGGAGTTGCTCTGCTGTAACACAGATGTGCTGCATCCTGTACCAGCTGCTCGTGTCTGCATTGCACTGTGCCACGTGGCAAACACGCACGGCTCGTGTTGCATCTAGCCACTGAGGAATCTCAGAATGGCTGAGAGATAGCAAGAACTGAAGCCAGGCAGGAGGGGAGGCAAAACCTAGGTCTGGGATCTAAGGTGGGAAATCAGGATCATAGCTAGTGGAGATAATGAAATCAGAAACACTTAGCAAGGCTGATTGACCAAGGAGACTCAAAGACACTCAGTGTTCTTCTATTCCCAGTTCATAAATGGGGACAGCATGGCATGCAGGATGAGACAGGGCCCATTGTAAGAGTGTCCATGAAACATTGCCCATTTGTGCTGTGGCAAAGACCAGCAAGGAAGTAGAAATCATGAGGCCATCAGCAATTCTGCCCTCATTGCATGGTCTGAACAATGTCATGAGAAACAATTAGGAGAAAACAAAATATTGAATAGCTTCTCATTCAAACTGCAGTGGACATCCTGTGCACAGAGGGAAGCAGGAATTCTGTGGAAAAACAGCGTGGAACAGTGTAATTAAAGGCTGAATCATAACACATATGCGCAAGCAGGTGGGAAAATTAATGTCCTGGCATTTCCTAACTTTTGCATGTTTGATTTGCAGTCCTGATAGCACTTTTTCTATATGGCATGAATGCATGTACAGTATGTAAACAAACACTCAAGGCTGTAATTCAGCAAATTTTTGTGCTCCCCAAATCAAATGTTGCACCCTGCTGAACCACTTCCTCACAGGTGTGGCCATCAGTCTGTGCCCTTGCATCAAAGTGAGGATGGCCATAACCCAGCGTACAGCTACCGGCGAGAATGCCCAAACCCAACACAGTTTTCCCTTCACACTACGCAAATATCCTGAAGCAAAATTACAAGAATGGATCCATTTCTACTACCACCACCACCCCTGGGGAAAGGGGAAAAGAAAGAGAAAGAGAGAGAAAGAGAGAGAAAGAGAGAGAAAGAGAGAGAAAGAGAGAGAAAGAGAGAGAAGCATTGACTGGAAAGGTAACAAACACAGGACAAACAGTGGGTATTGTAAAAACAGCCTTTAAAAGAAGATTGTAGTCAGTTCACAAAGACTAGCACAAGCAAGCAGCTTACAGTAACTCAGAAGATAGGAACCCAGAGGAACAGAATTCAGTCACTAACGGAAAAATTTCCAACATTAAGCTGTCAAAGGATTGTTGCAGCATCAGCAAAGGGATGGGGGAAGAAAAGAGGAAAATCTCAACAGTGTCTCCTTTTAAGGGACTTAAATTGGCTACAGCCACCTAACCCAGCTCATATGCCACACTAGTTTGGGCAAATTCTCCCCCTTCCTCCCATAACTCCCGCCTGCCAACAAAACATGTGACAATGAATAATTGGATTCCAATAGTCTATTTTTTGCCACTTGAAGCACTACGTGGGCAGTTCAGAGGCTGTTGATATGCATTGTTTCCTCCTCTTGCAGAGATATGCTTTGGATTTAAATTATTCCACCTCAAAGCCAATTCAGTGACTCGAGGACTCCAGGGGCTGACTGTACCATATTCACTTCCAGAAGAAAGAAAGGAGGAAGGTCAGATTTTACATTTGGATTACCTATTGAAAAGCTTGTGATTCTTCCAGTCATTTGATATTAAGTGTTATTTAATAACAAGTGAACAATGATTTTATTATATAGCAAGTTTTGTAACTCTCACCTCCTCTGCCTGTTCAGTGAATGTGTATGGAGGAGCAGGGGGAATAGAAAATAGATATCAAGAAATAGAGTACCATCATGTCCTCGGAGTAGCTGCATCTCTGTCCCCGCTCCCGTCCGCTCATCTCTCTGACCATTCTTCCTCAGATAGCACTGTTTACCCTCATCTGTCATGACACCCCATCCTCAGACTAGGTCCTGGGCTACACCAGCATCACTCAGCAACCACTCCTATCATGCTAATTCAACTGGGGTTAGCTAGCTCCTCTCCTTTGAAGAAATCAAGTCACGAACCACATTGGAACAGAGCATCATTTAAGATAAGTCCTAGGAACAAAGCAGAGCAGAGCAAAAAGTTTGGCGAGGGGGGACATGACAAGATGTTTTGCTAGCATGATCTCTTTACGAAGTCATAGGCAGATGTGCTTTAGCATCTGGATAATATGGGTGTCTGCCTTTTTTCCCCTTCTCCCTGTGCTTCAAAGCCCATCTTTAATCCATCCATAATGCCTCCAAAACCACCCTGGGAAATTCAGCAGAGGGTCAAACAAGATCACAAAAATGGATGCACCTTCAGGGCTGTAGGTGTACAATTCCTCCTTCCAACACACACTTTTTGACAATCACCTCAACACATACACAGAGCAACATGCACAACAACCCAGCCAAGCCTCCATTTTAATAGATCACAGTCTGTTCTAAATCAACTGCCCACAGTTTACTCAGAACATTCCTGATTAGTTTTTTCTTTATCTCCTACTATGTAGTATGAAGCTATGAGTTTGCAGCTTTGTTGCCAAAGCTAATCAACCCTCCATATTGTAATAACACATACAATGAGGGACAGAGTAACAAATGACAGAATATGATCAACACAAATAAAAGTGCCTCTGTGCTGCAAGTCAATTTAATCCAAGATTATCTTAAGAAAAACATGTTTTTTCCTGTGCCTCGGGAGCTATAAATTCACATTGGGGCATCAATTCTGATGCAGAAGTTCAGCATGGTCTCCCCAGAAACATCTCTCTTCAGCTGGTCCACGTAGACTGCTTCAGAGGAAACAGAGAACAGCAGCAATAGTGGATGTGATTCTTTCAGACAGCTCTGTTACAGGTAGAAAAACCCCAGCACGACTAGAAAATTTCCATCCCAGTTCCATCTGCTAACCAATTTATGCCCTCATTCTTGTGACTTCCTTCCCTTCAGCATTAATTCAAACTGCTGCAGTTAACTGCTATTGGGATGGTGCCCCAAGTTATATTTATTTATACATCCACTGCCTACCGCTAACAATTCATGCTAACAGTGGAACTCAATATACAAGTGAATCTGGCAGCTATAAATGTTAGAAAATAATTTCCAGCAACATTTCATCTACTACCAGTTAGTTTCAGTGAGTGAATTGTGGTTCTACTAGAGCAAAGCCCTGGTGAACAATTTGGTTCATTTTAAAGTAAAAGGCACTGTTTTGAAAGAGGTGTTCTGAACAGTTTTCAAAAAAGCTTAATGACTTGAAAACCTACAAAAAGCCTTAGAAATTTAGTGCAACGACACAATTTTGCAGTCAAGCCTAGAGTTAGACTTCAGATTGAGGGCAGAGGCAGGAGACAAGTGTCAAAGGGGCACAAACTGAAGTCAAGACACAGTCAACAAGGAATGCAGTGGGAGAGGAGGACAGAAACCTGTGCCGAGGCTACAAGGGGAAGAGACGGGAAGCAAATACCTGGGAGCAGGGCCAGAGCCAGCCCTCCTGCAGGCTATGCTGTGGGCTCGGAGCACAGAGGAGCACAGCGAGCAGTCTGACCTGGTGGCCTCAATACATCCATGTCCCAGAGATCTCGCTCCGGGGACACCCACAGACGGCTCCTGAAGATCCAGCACCTCCACCAGCCACTGCAGAGCTGGGCAGGGAGCCACCGGCTCCTCACCTGCACCAGGGCATGAGGAGACATGGATTTAACAGGAAGCGAGAGCTCTGAAGACACCTATGTATTTTTTGAGCTGTTACTTGTGTTCGCCTAGGAAAGCTCCGTTCTTTTAAAAGTGACAGGAGAATGTACATACTGTGTGAAGCCCTGAACCTGGATATAAAGTGTTTTATTTAAGCCTGACCCTAATCAGCTAAAGCTACACTAAAAAAAGTAATGTCTGTAGGAATATTGGTGTCCAGAATAATACTGTGAGTTTAAATTTACCTCAGAAGGTAAAATGCTACAGCTTCCTCTCTCAGTACAATCTTACTTTGCCAAAAAATTTGTTTCCATAATCATCTCTACTTCCTCTTTTCTTTGAAGCTTCCAGAAAAATAAATAAATAAATGAAACAAAACAGAAACCTCCTAATATAAAGTGCATCCTACTGCATTTAGGAAAGCAGAGGAGGAAAGAATTCAAGTATTTGCAATGGTAATGTGAAGGAGAGAGAAAACATAAGAGCTACTTTGACATGTAACGTCCATAATCTGTTGGAGTCCTCGCTGGTTCTCGTCAGCTGCTTCAGACAAATGAAGTTAGTTCCATACGGGTTGGGAAGGAGAAGGTGGAGGAAACTCTCAGCTGAAGGGACCTGGAATAAAACAGTCTAGATTCTCCACTTGGACACTTGGAGCTCCAATGAACTTTTCATGCACAAAAGACTACCAAATACAGATACCATGCAAGAGGTCTGAAGTGCCTTTTCCCAAAAAAAAAGGTTTCTCATCTTTAATAGCAGCACATATGGAGTATCTGGTCTGTAAAGTTGATTTAAATTGAAATGAAATGCTTCACTGACAATAGGATCTTTCTTGCATGTTGTATGTTTTTGCAAGTAAAAAGTGCTTTATAAAGCATAATTTAGTTTCCTTATCGGCCTCGTTAGCAGTGCCCATCCAAAAACATGAGCAACTTGGATATTCTCCTTATTTGTATTACCTTTCTCTCCTTGTTATCTACTACAG
This sequence comes from Chauna torquata, assembly GCA_013399475.1. Lineage (NCBI taxonomy): Eukaryota > Metazoa > Chordata > Aves > Anseriformes > Anhimidae > Chauna > Chauna torquata. Next base: position 140,578 of record VXAL01017311.1, read on the forward strand.
ATATTAGATTCTGTATCCCCTTAGTTTATTTCCTGTGCAAGTTTAAATCACTACCCTTTTCCCTTTTAATTCCCATATGAAGGCCTGCTCCTCCTGTGTTACTTAGAGGAAATCAGCTCGGCGTGGTCTTTATTCTCTTCACCTAATTACCATGTGGGCCAAGAGTCAAAGCAGGGGAAACAGGGAGCTGAAGTATAAACAATGTTGGAAAAAGAGGAATGGAGCTCTTTTTAAAAAATCAATCAATCAATCAAATAAGGCAATAGCTACCAAACCACATGCCTATCACTTACAGGCATTGCTAAAAGGTGCTTGCACCACCTTTCATCCCTCCCAGGCCTTTCAAATTCAAAACAATGATTACATTTCCTGTGGGTTTGGACAGTGCCTGGTATGCACCTAGTGTTATCACAGCTTAGATATAAAGAAAAATCTTTGCCATAATCCTTAAGTAGGCTAGCCTAATGAATTAAAATGCAAAATCAGCATGAATAGTCAGGAAACTTTTTGAGTCCACAGAGGGAATGAAACCCAGGTGACAGCTTTTCCACACCTACTTTAAGATTCCTAGTACAACTTCATATTATTCATTATTTTATTTCAGTTCACCCGATACTGTATCAGCCATCAGTTTTTTGGTGTGGGTTTTTTTGTTGTTGGTGGTGGTTTTTTTAAATGCTCAAACTTTTTGCGTGGGTCAGATCTATAGGAAACAAAACAGATAATGTTTAAAGTATTTGAATGAAATTTCTTGCTTCCATCCTGTTCAAGAAAGAGTTGTGAAAAATATCCTTCATCCATATTGTTCTCTTCTTCCACTATGAACCACCACGGAATGAAATTGCTTTCTATGTTCTCCTCTGCCTAAATACCTCTAAAGTAGCAAAAAACAGGACTTTCCCTTCTGTGTTAGGGCAAAAATCCCAGGTTCTAAAACTGTGTTGGTACTGCATGTTCTGCTAGTGTAGAGTTAGCAACTAAATTGCTTTTGTGGGATTTTTTTTTTTTTTAAACACTTAACCAAAAGGATTGAAAGCAGGAAGGTATGTTGCTTTTTTTTAAGTGCAGAACTTTCTGTCAAAGTATCTATTTTCTATTTGGTGCATTACCTTGTAATACATAATGTGCTGGGAAGTTGCTTTATGCACTGGGTACACCTCAGAAGGGTTCTGAAAATAAGCAGCCAGAAGGGCAGGTCCTTGTGTGAACTCACAGTTTAAGAAGAATGGAGGGAACCCCATGCAATCAATCTTTCATGTGAATTTTCCAGGTTGTTCATTTCAGGCAAATCAGGATATCTTTATTACTTGTATTATACTAATGACTAACAAATCCCACTCAACTGGCACCCCCACTGTGAAGAAAAGAATTAAACTCCCCCAAAACTTAATTTCCCTGTATCTTAGACGAGACTGATATTTAACAAGGCCTACAGCTTTTCTTCCTCCCTCTAAGATGAGGTGGCTGGGAGGAAAATGTCTCTCCAGCCAGCTACAGCAATACCCTACTCATTCGCAAGGCCCTTGCTGCTGGAGCAGAGAGGTGAGAGGTGCCAAGCAGATGTACAAGATACATGACAGCAGGCAAAGGACACTGCTCGTTTGGCTGGTAGTTACATCCAGGAATTTGTCAAGACCTGTTTTACCAAGAAGGTGCCACCTGCATCATTCCTCATCTGTTCTCAAAACCAGGACTGAGACAGCTCATGTAGCACCAGCCTCCACTGACCCAGTTCTCTTATTTCCGTACCACACACATTACTTGCACCTCTAAAAAGCCGTATTGAGCAGGAGTCACCAACCTGAGGGGGAATGTTCCAAGCCTGAGTATCCTGCTCTGTTCAGAGGCTGACAAACCACTTGTTCTAGGTTAGGAAGGTCAGCCCTGGACCCTACGGGGAGTGAGGCAGGTAGTCTTCCCCACATCATCCCAGTGCTAGGAAAGGCCATTTTCCATGGCCAATCCCACAGACCAAAGCTAACCCCCAAAAGACCAACACAAGGGTGCAGAAGACCTCCTTGAAACAAGCCATCAGTCAGAGGCAATATAATCTGATCCCTGCACCTTAATTTTGGTTCTTTGCACACAATTAAGAAAGAATTCTGTTCTTCAGATAGCTTGTTTTCTTCTGTCTCCATTTCTTTTTGATAGACCCATTTTCTCTACATTTTGGGGATGTGGGTTTTCTTTATTCCCCTCCCCACAAATTGCTTTGCGTAGTCAAAGCAAAACAGTTCTTCCTTGTAGTTTGCAAGAAAATCACAGATCCTTGAGAACAAAGACAGGTAGACCAAGGTACTTGAAAAATCACTTAACCCTCTCTAAACCTGTTTTCCTCATGGGAGCCATATACTTCTTGGACTAGGACTGAGGGAACCACCTTGAATTCTCCTTTAACCCCAGCTACAAATAGTCAGGGATGACACTCAAAAATATTTTTTAAAAAGGACGGAAAAAAAAAGACATCTGAACTGGAAACTATAGCAAAGAGATGAGGTTTACAAAAAGCCCAAGTTTTCTTTCGTTAAACTACATTACTCTTCCTTAATGTGACAGCCAAACCTCAGAGGACTGGTGGAGGGCACTGTGTACACACATACAGGAACTGGAAAGCACTTGTCATTGTTTTTCCTGGAAACAATATGCCACCTTCTGCAGAGAATCTCTTTTTGGCATGGATCTCATAGATGCCACATGCTGAAGGACAACTGGATATAAACTGAGCTCATTGACTTCAACGATACTGCCTTGTGAAAACCCTTCACTACAACTTTGACCAAAAAGAAATTGAACTCCTCACACATCAGATTTTGAGCTGATACAAACTGCAGTAGTACAACAGAGCAAGAGCAGCTTGCAGTTGCCCACATCATTCTGTATAGCTCTGCAATGAACACTGGAGCATCAGGAAAGCCAGGTGAAAAACAGCTTCCATTTTTGTTCCTTTGCTTTGCAAACACAACCGAAGTCTGATGTGACTGGCAGCTCAGCCAAACTGCTTTTTTCTAGGCTGGTCTTTATGAAGGCTGAGGGATTTTCTGAGCATGGGTTACGTGTCTTCAACAGCAAAACCAGAACCATGTGGGTAACACATTATTTTCAAGCTTAGTGGTGTTTCTCTACAGCTCCTAGCTGGTTTTAGCCTATTAAACCACACACAGGCATAGCTAAAATTTTGGCTTTCAGCACAAGTGAAAACATAGCAGGAACCATCCAAAAAAAAAAGAAAAAAAAACCAGGCTCCAGAATAAAAGCTTGAGGCATGAGAGGATTCATGTGTTTTCAAGCAGAGTTTTGTAATGCATAAATTTTGGATAACTGGCCCCAAATTAAGAAATACGCGCTCTCTATATATTATTTTATGGAAAGGAAAGGATTTAGGTTCCTTCAAGTAACATTTTGACTAAGCTGGCTAGTACAGAAAGGCTAGGATGATGTGGAAGGAAGGAAGGCCTCCAGTTCTGCTCACAACTCACACACAGTCTGATGCCCCTGCAGCAGCAAGCACCTCTGCATCTGTACCCCCTCATGTGGAAGGATATCAGCCCACTCAGCACCACGAGCCATGCTCTGAGCCAGCAGGATCCAATAATCCTGCTAGTAGAGCTTTTTGGATCAGTCTCAACATGGTGAGCTGGATTTTGGGCTCAAGCTTACAGCCTGTGCTAGCTCAGGGCAAGTGGCACAAGCAGCTCACCTCTGTCTGCTGTAGACAGAACCTAAGACTAGAAGAACAATCTTACTGAGACAGACCAAATGTTTGCCTAAGCCAGCAGCTTTTTTGCCTACAGCCAGCTGGTAATGGATGCTTACAGAAAGAGCACAAGAACATGGCAAGCACAAAGGTATATTGCCTTCCACATCACCACCTTGCCTTTAGCAAAGCAGAGCTTCAGTCTCCCTGAAACGGGCTGCGTCAAATCCTTCCACTTCGTACCCACCAACGGATTATCACAGTGTTCCCTTGATTGGTCTTCTACTTTGTGTGGCAATGAGTTCCACCATATAATAACGAATTGTGAGCAAAAATAATTCCCTTCCTTTTAAACCTGTTTGATAGGTTTATGTGATGCTCTCTGGCTCTTATGTCATGGGAGAGAATAAATTAGCATTCGCTATCTGCCTTCTGCTTGCTGCTCACAACACTCAAGCTGTTAAAACTTTTTGTATCGAGTCTTTTCTCATCCATAAACTGTTCCATTTCACTGACCAAATTACTATCGCTCTACTTGGCTTCCCTGACTTCTGTTTGCTTCTATGAGCAGTAAGCAGAAATATTCACAGAATTATCTACAGTGACTACTAAACTCTTTCCAAATGGGTAATAACTAATGCACAGTCCATCCTTGCGAAAGTGTATAGTTAACTGCAAAGTAATGCAGATGGAGAAACGCAGCCCTATCAACACAGAACTGCATCCTCTATGTTATAGTCCATTCATTTACTACTAAGATCCTTTTGCAACTCGGCAGTTAATTTTCACTTTGAGTAGCCTAGATACAAGTTTCATTACCCCATAGTTTATTTCCTGTTTCCGAACAGTTTCCAAGAGCGTATTTAGCAACAACTATTCTAGCTCTAGTCCACATGGGAATCACTGATAACATCCCTGGAGACCAAAAACTGATCATTTGCCTCTAGTCTTATTCTTTAATCAGTTCTTAGACCAAGAATCTTCACCCAGGGACAGCTACAACTGAGTTTCTTCTAGACTAAGATGAGGAATGCTGCTCAAAAAAGAAAAGGAAATGCAGACACATTATGCCAATCAGATCATAAAATAAACAAACAGCTTTAGCAGAGCAACCAGAAGTACTGTGACTAAATACTGCCACTTCAACCCATCTTCAGCCTTGGGCAGTCTTACAGTCAGGCTTAGGGATTTGGCTGCTTATCAAAAGTAAATCCAAATCCCTAGGGGATTCATGGTTATCTCAAAGCTCACATGTATTGGAAATAAAGCATTAGCCACTCGCCTCTACAGCTGTAACACACCATGGCTCTTGCTCATGGGTGCGTTATTGGTGGTCCAAAGGAGGTGGCAGTAAAGGGGCAATACACTTGAAGACTCCTGGAGCATTTCTGGAGGCTGAGGTGAGAGGGAATGACATTTTTTAGCTACTTGCAAAATAAATTTCTTGCTTCCTAAGGGACACAACTCAAATACTGTACAAAACAGAGGTAGCAGGCTTGCTCAGCTTTGTCAGTATATTTAGATTAAATAGATTTAGATGCATTTCAATTACAATGCAATCAAAGTGTGCCTCAATAGCCTCTTCCACTGCTGCCACCAGACTGCTTAGAGACTTACGCTGCCTTTCAGCTGCCAGTTAACTCTGACACAGCAACTGCCCCGCATCACTTCACCAGCAGGGCCAGCACGTCCCAGGTGCCTGCAGGAAACTGGGAATAGCTGCACAAAGGAGAGGAGGAGTGAAGGAGCTCATGGCCTCCATGGCATGGAGCTTGATTGCTGAAGAGGATCCACTAAACATACTTACATTATTTTAGCCCAGTAGTAAGGCTTCACAGACAGTACTCACAGTGAAGAAAGAAGTCTGGGAGCTCTGCTGCATATATTTTCTTATTCTTGCATTTCCCCCTCAGTTCACTGGGCTGTGCAGACAATCATTTTCTGTGCAGCCCAATAGCTCCATTTGTTGTCTCAGACTTCTTCCAATTTCAAGCCCTGTAGACCTCAGTTCTGCATTGCTTTGTTTTAAGAGAAGCATTGTAAATCTATTCAAATCCACACACATCTCTAAACAAAGTGCACTTCTGAAGCCTTTCTCATCTTCTACCCTTAAGTGCCTCAGCATCCCTAATCTGAGAGAAAGAGTACAACTACAGTTCTTCTGTATCAGTAGTTTTGATCTTAAAAAGGACAATAGAGATTGAAAATCGTTATCCACAGAAATTTAAACAACAAGGGAAGATAGTTACAAAAATAAAGAAAGATGTGCCTTTTGTGGATGAAATGTGAAAATTGTCACTAGCAGACTTTTCCTAATGCAAGCAGCACAGACACGAAACTTTTGCCGGAAATTGTGATATAAGACATAACTGCAACGGAAAAGACCACTGTGCTAAATAAAACAGCTATAACCTGGGTACACCTTGTGGAACAGAAAGTATCACGGTTAACCATGTTTGAACCCTACCCTTCTGAAGGGCTGAGGTAAAACTGAGAAAGAGGTCCAAACGCAAGACAAATCATTTATAAGATAACTGAATCTCATATTAACCAGGACCAAGAAGTGCCAGGCTATAAGTGAGCCCCAGAAGATACGGATTTCTTTTGTATTTAGGAGCACCAAAGGAGATATCAGCAGAAACACTTTTCAGAAAACTATCTCGTTCCCATGTAGGGAATGGCAGAAAATGATGCACTTCAGAAAATGTCAGCATAAATCACTTCAAGGGTTTATTGACTCTACAATGACAACAGCTTTGTATCTTCCCACAGAACATAATCTTAAACTGTTCAAGGTGCCACTTTGTTTGAGTAAGACCCTTGCTACACTTTACAGGAAATGGCCAGATATTTACAAGTTCACCAAATTATGAATGGACCCCTAATATCGATGGGCTTTTAAGCAGTAAATAACAGGGAATCAGTTTTGCTCTGTAACTAACTTTAGGCACACCTTTCATGTAAACCACATCATAATGCAAGGTCAAATTTGGAACAGGGTGATTTATATCAAGACTCAAGGAGAAAAAAAGAAGTCTAAAATGATAACACTACGCTACCAATTTTACAGTGCTAATTTTCTCACTTAAAACATCTAGCAGAATGTGTTGTGCACGTTAGGTAAAGGAGCTATACAGAAGGTCTTCTGTCTACCTTCCTCTGAAGCAGATGAAATGCACCTGAAAATACACACAGGAGCACGTAGAAGTGAACTGAAAGATGCCAGGCAGTATATAGATACTGAGCTGAGCTGGGCTCCTTGTTTGTCCAGAGAAGAGAAACTCCAGGGGCTGCAGTTACAAGCTCAGACCTAACAGCATGGCTGCGACAGACTGGTGAACTGCCAATACTGCCAGTGATGCACCGCTCAGCAGCCACCCTGAGAAACCCCATCCATTTGAACAACAAGGGCTGACGCAGCTGGGAACTTAGACTAACCCCTCTCACACTATTCACTTCCCTGCCTTCCTTCACCCCAGCTCATGCAGCCCATGGGAGTTTGATCCTCATCTCTGGGGAGGCAAGTGGGACACTGCTCCTACACGATGTTTCTGCGATCAGGAGCTGTTAAGTGCTTTTAATAGCGATTTGTACCAGTCACGCTCATTTGGACACCACCTACTGAATACAAGAACATGAGACATGTTCCTGTTGTAAGCCAAGCTCAGATCTTGCTCAGTTTCTCCCTATGAGTTGTACATTCTCCGCCGCTCTGTCCCTTGCTTCCCAAAATATCCAGATGTCTGGCTATTTCTCTGCTATGGAGAGGCACAAATCCTAACCTAGAACTCAGTAAAGGGTTAAATATGCCAATCCCTACTTTCTCCATGCCTCCGCACCTCCAATACTTTTGCTAAATGCACGATTTTCAGTTTTAAAATAATCTTTTCAAACCTGATTTAAAAGTAGCAGTTTCCCACTCAAATACAGGGCCATGTGAGCTGCTCTCAGTTCTTCACAATTGCATACATAATCACCAGGAAAAAAAAAAAAAAAAGAGCAGAGAAGTGACAAAACAAAACATTTCAGCTGCTTTCTTTAAATTACAATAAAAAATAAAGACCTTTGTCAGCACAGCACTGTGCTCCTCATAGGGACTCCTCTCCAGCCAAAGGACTCCAGTGATTCATTCACAATTCAGAATGATTAGACCAACATTTACTACCCTGAAGCTGAGGAAAACCTTGAGTTAAGGGAATTTCAGTAAATATGCAAACACCTGGAGAGTTTGATTCAAGACCCATGTAGGCAAGGCAAGAGTAGGAGTTAGGCAAAGGTTTCCTACCTCAGTGCTGCTTTTGATTAATTACAGTGAAAGCGTACTCTTTCATTGACTATTTTAAATTAGCAAAAGATTATTGCAGGAGAGATTTATCCCTGAGAAATTACAGAAGACATGGATGAACACAGATAGCCATTTATACAAAAATGTCTACTTCACCTTCTGTTACTCAGAAACACCCTCCTTTTCTCTCCCTCTTTTTTTTTTTTTTTTTAACTGCAGTAACACTGTGTAGATATCCTCACTGAGACATCTGCAGTGGCTTTTATTCCTTGAGGAACCCCACAGCTTCAGAGCACATCAGTAGGTGTGAGCATAGACCATTCTTGCTAGCACTCACTACTTGACATTTAGAGAAGTTACATTTCAAACGTCGCCATGATACATAGCCCCTGGTGCACTGAAATCTACCGAGAGATTTTTGTCGTCCTTTACAGTCTCTACCAGCCACTTTCTCCTCTCCTCTTTTTCAAACATGAATTTACTGCAAACGAAAACTGCCCTGCTGATAGGCCTATGAAATGCTCCAGTTTTCCAGTGAACACACGGGGGCAAACGGATGGAAGTTTCTACATTCAGCTTTATCTCAGGATGCTGACAGCATCATGCCATGGGATCACTCCCGAAAGGAAGGGGTGCCCAGGGTGTAAAGCCCAGGGAGTTTTTCCATCTCCCTTGTTCCAATGCCAGTTGGATTGCCATTTAACATCAGTGCTGACAGCAGGGGGCTGCGGTGACATCCAACCATTGTGAACCATGCAGCTACTTCCAGACTCTTCTAAAGGAAGCCACAGCACCCCGCATGTATTTCCCTGTGGTTGCAGCATCCTGCATATCCGCAAATCCTCATCTGGAGCACTTTAAAAGTACATGTCCTGACTGCACTCATATTTGGGAATTTGATTGTGTTGTTTTTTTGAGATTATTCCAGCATTAGGAATATTTGATGAAGCAGCCTGCTGCACGCAGATCTCTCAGAAACCTAGAAATAAGAATACTCTGGTGAGCTATGTTCAACCACCCCCAGGGTGAGATATAAAATGTAAGTACTGGTTCATACCAAAACAATTAGGAATGTAAGAACCTACCATCTAAAATGAGCATTTCACTGGTAGAACAGAGATGAGAGCTGGCAGAAATTATATTAACTTTCTAATTGTTATTGTCACCATTTCATGATATGTATTCCAAGGCCTGACACTTACTCAAAGAAAAGTCTTCTGGAAAAAGCTAATAACTCAGGTTTACTGCACTATATAGTCCTTATTCTGTGTATACATGCAACTCCACGTCTGTGTAATTTCATTCTTACAAAATCTGACAGGTGTAAGACTTCCTCTTTCAAATGCAGCAGTAATTTGACTCCAGATTCGTGCCCAGCCAAGCATTGCACAACGCTGCCCTGAGGCTCTCACGCAGCCCTCCCGCACACCCACCTCATGATTTCCGGGATCTCGCCGCTCCGCTTTGGAGGTAGATCCCACATTGGTGCTCCATCAATTGTCACAAACAGCTGCTGATTTTTCAGGATGTATCACATGTCCTCATCAGTACCTCTGCTATTTCACACTTTATTCCCCGCAGTAACCCGAGATGAGTCGCATCCGGCCTAGGTGACTGGCCACCCCTCGGGTTCTCAGGTTGCTTTACATAAAACACTGGCACATGCAGATCAAGTCCAAAAGTACTAAGAGTAAGTAATCTGGAGTAATGTTTTGATCCTGATGGAAAAATCTTACATTTGCTTGCAACAAATATTTGAGGTTAACACCTTGATTTTAAATTTAATCCTTTGGGGGAAAAAAAAGTTGTCTCAAGATCACCACAAACGCAAATCAGAGCTTGCTATCATGAATCCAACTGTGAATTGGTGCTGTCTGAAAATTTTGAAATACAAAAATAGAATGAAGCTTTACTTTTCATAGATTAAAGAATCCCACCAGACTTCCAGCTCCCTCACTGGCGTTTCTGATCAATTCTTCCCAACATTTCAGACAGTGGTAGCACAAACATAGGTACTGGGCAACCGAGAACTGACACAAGAGTCTCCAGTCTAGAGCAGTTATTGTCACATGTAAGGAGCTATGGCAAATCAGACTTTCAGTTACAGATCAAGTAGAAAAAAAAAAAAAAGCAGCCTTGCAATTGCCTTTACAGTTACAGGTAAAAAGTTGAACAATGATTTTACTTTCGATCAGAGGAGACTGAAGTTATCAATATTCAGTCTAAAAACAACTTAATAACTGTTGATCGTAAGTTATATATATATAAATATAGATAGATAGATAGATAGATACCCATTTTACAGATGAAGAAATGAACAAATACTCTATATCCATGCAGTGAAGCATTTATCTCCACAGAGAAAAGCACACCCAGCTATAGTCATCCAAACAGATGATACTGGTAAAAGCCAGAATTATTCTGATCTGCCGGACCAAGCACATTCAGCATGCCCTGCTGCCCCAACATTTTCTCAATGTTATGTGAAGAGATGGAGTCTGAGCTCTCTACAATTTTGCTTTGTTTGGGATTTTACTTTTTCTTAGGATTTCAGTCTATCAACAGAGCTGGATAAGCTTGACTAATAATTTCACTGAAAAACCTTCCGAAAGCATGCACTCAAAAGTGCATTGCTCTGCTCACAAACATGAATTTTTTCTGGAAACTGAGCCCCAAAGCACCTGGATTTGTGGTTCAGATAGACATACATACTTTTCCAAGATCTTATTCTGAACTGTCCAAGATTTTGACCTGCAATATTGGTCTGCACCTCCCATGAGGACCAACTTTCCTCCAGGGCTCCTTGCTACTCGGCTCATAACTCCTCAGCTCTCCCTGTGTAGGCCTGTCAAAACCTCAAGGGAAGGTAGGCAAACGTCTATGCTTATGACACAGGGTCCGCATGCTGAGATAGGATGGCAGAGACACAGAAGCAGAGAGATAAAACCAGAAAACAACAAATAGCTAAACTTTCTAGTACTGAAGGGAGTGCTCTCTAGTTCCCTAGAGATGTTTTGGCAGTGAAAGGAGGTTTGTTTTTATCTTAGATGACCTATATATCAGTATTAATTAGTAATCATTAGAAAATATTTTCCACTGACAATCAAATGTACTTGAAATAGGAGGACTTCCTAAATGCTATGAGCTCGAAACAAGGCACAGTGCTCATACACATATAACACTTATAATTTTTTTCCATTGCCGTGTAGATCATGTTTCACAGAAAAATGACTGAATGTTCAAGCAAAAACTGGTTTCAAAAGTCCAACTCCTCCATGTGCACATGGCTATTTTCCCTACACAGACAAGCACAAAACATGAAGGACACAACATCCTCTAAACAAAACTGCAGCATCAGACAGTTCTGCTAGTTCAACTATCACTTTGCTCTGGAGAACCCGTTTTCAAAAAAGGTTAGGGTTAGGGTTAGCTTGGAAGTGTCTTGCTGCAAACAGGAGGAGATCCTACACAAGAACTAAAACTAGGGTTGGAAGATAAGTTCTTTAATCGATTATTGTCTGAAATATTCTACCTTTATCAGATCAATCTTAAACCACTATCTGAGGGTCAAGAATTATTCCCCTGCCTTGTTTAGAAGTGACAAATGACAGCAATCTTCTATGGTGGGAAAGGGAGAGAAATTTTCAGGTTTCATCAATACATGTCAATATGATATTAATATAAACCTCTCTTTGAATACTTCCACAAGCAATCTTAAAGAGTTAACAAGTGATTTTTCTCTTCTGAGAGGAATAAAACGCACTTAGCAAAGATTGTCGATTAACTGTTTTTTTGTATAGAAATCTATCTCCAATTCATGTGATAAAGTTCCCTTGCTTTCCTAATTCAGGAGTATTATTCAGTATGAAATCTTTTCTTTTTATTATTTTGTTTTAAATGCAATTGATGAATTGAAGTGCAACTGAACAACAGGATTCTTCTGGTCCATACTCAGTATGATGCAGAAATTGTTGTGAAGGTCACAGACAAATAACTTCCTGCCATTAGCATGCGCCTGGAAAACAAGGGAAAAGGTCTACAAAGGCAAGTGAAGGGGGGAAAAATTCCAACCACAAAGCAAAGCAGAATTTCACACAAACCAACAAGAGCTATAACTGAGCCTGGTCTGAAGCCTCCTGCAGACTATGGCAGGCTTTCCAGCATCTTCAGAAAACTCCAAGTCAAACCTTCATTGGGGTATTATACAGCAGAGCTCTGCTCTGTCGTAGAGCCTACAACAAGCAGACAGGTTGAATTCAAAGTCCCTTGTTTGGCAGAGACAGGGATGCCTCTCCAAAGACTGTGTCATCTTCCGAAGGGAGTCCTATTCCTCCCTCCTCAGCCATGAAAGAGCCCCAGTTTTGCAATGGAGACCCTTTCAGATGGGGAGGAAAGGGTTACACACAGGCACCCGGGAGGAAGAAATCACAACACTCAGGTGTGAGACGCCCAGCCCAAATATAGAGAGAGATCCTGTTTATCAGAAGAAAGCTCAAATATTACCATACCCTCCCAAAACGGCATAACTGCTGACTGCTGAGAACTACAAGCAAAACAACTGCCACTTCTGAATGCCTACTGTGCCATCCCTCCACCCTTCCCAAAGCCCCACTTCTCTCCCCATCTCAGATCTCAAGCCATTTTCCACATCACTGTGTGCGCACAGCGCTGGATGCCATGAGCAAACATGATCCAGTACAGTCAGTGAACTGTGTTGAATAAGGTGCATCTAAAAACATCAGCAGATACAACACAGCGTCCCACGTGATGGCAACTGTCATTCTTCATATATTATTAGAGGAAGGAAATAGAGAAAGTTTGAAATGCATTCAGTACTTGCAGACAGCAGTCAAACAAGACTGGCCATTATGTCACTGCAAAGCTCAAAATTCAACAGTTCCTGCAAGAGCCCACTTACCAGCTATCCAAGGAGCCTGGCACGGACAATTTACACCTGTTCTGTTTCCTGCTGCTTTTGCAAAAGAAATCCATGCATCCCACACTCATAACTTCCAGGAAAAGACAAAATCTGAAAATCCAGCTCCTCAGAGAGCCCAGCTGGGTACGAAAACAGGTGTTCAATTCTCAAGGAAATCTTCTCCAGTTTCAATTCATAAGCCCCTTCCCCTACCTCCCACCACTATACGTCAGACTGAATCAGGGAAATCTAAACCGGGAGGAAGAAAAGAAGTATCAAAGGCAAATTCTCATAAAAGGACTGGTGCTTGTAAGCTGGTCAGTACGAGTCTGCCGAAATGATGCATGGCTACATGGGGAGCGTATATGTGCATACACATGCACGCAGACGTCAGACCCTTCCTTGGAAGTGGATTAAGTGGCAGATGGTGTCAGAACCTGAGCCGCTGTCAAGAGCAGAGTTCACGCTGTCCTGCTTTCCTGCGCTCAGAGAGGAGAGCAGCAAAGACAAGACATCCAAAAAAGGCTGATAAATAGCTGGCCATCAGCTTTGTCATTGGCAGCGAGTGGAATGACAACCCTTTGCTTGCTCCCTTCTCCCTCCACAGTCCTTGCGTGCAAAATTCTGTCTGAAATGGAGACAAAAGAGGAAAAAAGCATAGATGTACAATCTCCAAGCATGAGAAAAAAAACAGAGGCTCAGCTTTACACAGGGAAACTAGAACCTGCTATTACCAACCCAAATACCAGAACCTGGGACACAGAAGCGGGGGAGAACACCCAGCTTAAGCTCTATTAAAAGCAAAGGGAGAACAAAGATGAAAAAAACACTGCCTTTGATTGCCAACACAATGAAAATAAATGAGGGAAATAACATTTGGGAGGGACGCACCAGCTGAAAGCAGTCACAATGACTTTGTGCAGGCACCCCTGTTACTAATAATTATTATAGATAATAAGGGTTTTCAGACTGAGTAAAAGGATCTTTTTCAGTTCCTAAGACTTCATCTCTCCCTGTCCTGTCACCCACCTCCCCATTTTCTCTCTCCTCTGAGCACCTGCTTTACATAGTTTTCCTTGTATTATCATCAGCTTCATGGATAATTGATAGCCAAGCTCGTCCAGCTGATGCTAAGAAAAGAACGACAAGGTGGTTTGACACACGCCTACTATAAATAGAAACACAACATGGCCAGCATTTGCCAACATCTGATGATGTCTTCCTCCCTCCTGGGTCCTAAAGTTAGCTAGTTTCTGAAAGTCGGGGAAGCAAATGAGAGCAAGGTAAAAATGCTTTCAATTAATTTTGCAGAGATTGAAAGGATAAAAATAAGAGTGGGGCTTTATATTTTTATGACGTGCTAAAAATACCCATTTTATGAAACCTTAGGCATAGTTTGCAAAGCACAGTTTAATTTTTTGTTTCCTTTTTTTCTTAGCAACAGCCATGAAGCTCAAAATCCTTAGCTAGTGCCAAGGTCTCTGGCAGTAGGGTCAAGAAGGGTCACAAGCAGATCTTGCTGCTAAGCACAGCATGTGGAAGCTAGACAGAGAACAAAGCAAAAAGCACAATTGTGCTAAATCCCAAGGTATCTCTGCAAAGCACAAGTGCTCATGCTCAGGAGCTCAAAGGCCAGATTCAGAGGGCAAAAGCTGTCAGTCGGTGAGTGCAAGGGACTCACAGCTGCCTCCACACGGCTGGCACCAGGCACAGGCTGCCGAGGGCACTAAGTCAGCAGCAAAACCTCCAGCCTCATCACCGGTTCCGTTCTGGACACCGGGGCAATCTCCTACCCTGTCCTTGATAGGATATGCCACGGGTAGGCTTCCAGCTGGAAAATCCTTAGTCGTGCTTGGCTTGTACACCAAGGAGTTATGCAAAGGCTGGGAGAGGCATGCTAGTCCACCTTGCAGCTGCCCTTCACCTCCACCTTCTTGCTGATGGCCGTCCCCCACCACCACCTCCAGTCCTGCAGTATAGAAACTTTCTTTGCCAGATGCTCTTAGGCTCTCCGGTATGCTCGCGCCACAGCACAGCTCACCTCTTGGCTCAGTCCACAGAAAAGGACAAGAGCAACCTGCCCTTCCCAAGCTGGGTGACATTTTTTGCCTTTGATCAGGGGAGAAGTGATGTTAGAAAGGTTCCTATGAGTGTTTCTGCTTCCGGCTACGGAAGCTGAGCACAAGCACATGGTGCTCTCAGCATGTTTAGTACATCTTTTACAAACAGCTAACCCAACATGGCGTGGGCTCCAACTTGTTCCTGGACTGGAGCAACTGCTCATCTCTTTTTGTCTTAGTCATTGTGTCTGGTTGCATTTTGCAGATCTAATCAACTTTTTTTTTTTTTTTTTGGCTCATGTAAAATGCTTATTTCTTGAAATTCTTAGTGCCTTCTCTCTACAAACACTAAAGTAGGTTTTTTCTGTTTGCCAGGTCTCACTCACTGGCAGCCAACTAAGCTTCATCAGTACAAATAAGGCAAGCTGCAGTTTAAAAACCATCCTGCCTAAGGAAAGCAGCTGCAGCCAAGCATTTGCCCCAGCATGTGCTGAGGTATATGCATTGGGTTTGTCCTCCCAGTAGCTACATCTCTTTTCAGAGCTGATCATCTCGCACATGGCACATGTGCTCAGGTCTTTCTCATTTTCTTTCCTGGTGGTAATCTCAGCCTGAAAGCCATTTTAGACTGCAGGAGTACAGCTATGTGAAAATAAACAATTAGCCCTAATTCTCAATCAAATATTCAGATGGAAAAAAAAAAATGGCACTTTCAATAAGAGAAACTGTCTCCCAGAATTTACCATGGCAGAGCTGTCATTACACACAGACAGTGCCCAGTCATGACAAGAGCAGTAGCTCAGACTACAGGGAAGGGAAAAAGAAAAGAACCTAACCAAACGTCAGTGCAGCTCTGTGCCAGGCAGCCGGCACACAGAAGGAACGGTGGTACAAAGCCATGCAAGTTTGAGGAGTAGGAGGACTTTTTCTTAAAAAAAGCATCAGAGATCTGCATAAGGTAGAGGTTTCATCTTGAGAAACTCGTAGCCCAGAGCTACAAAGAAAAGCTGCATCAGGAGCAAAAGAAAAAGCTTCCTTTTATAAAACTGCTTACCTAGCCAGTGCTGGAGGGCAAGCACAGTACGTGGGAAACAAAGGAAAAAAAAGCATTCAAACAGTTTTTCCTCTCACCAGCCAAAACATACATACACCAAAATGGCAGCTTTAAATATTTAATATCTAAAACAAACAAGAGAGTTTCCCAAAACAAGACTGCTGGTTCAACACAAACCAGCAAGACTCACAATAAGGATATAGAGGTTTTAGATACAGCTGCACTAATACCAATGGGGGGCAAGTAAAACCCATTTAGAGATGAAAAGATGCAGGTTCCCTTTACAGTAGCAGAGATTCCCTTTACAGTACAGGGATCAGGCAGAAAACGACTGACCTTCCCTGTCTTTGTCAGGCTTGCACGAAGTGGTTAACACCACCAAAAGAGTACGAGGCAGTTAGCAAGGATCAGTGCTAGCAGTCTCAATAGATTATGCTATTATTTTGAGATTCTGTAAGAGAACAAATTAACCTTCTTTATAACTCCTGGCTCACTTTAATAGATTTAATGGATGTCATAGGCTGGAAATACCATCTTACATTCCTTTAATTTCCATGCTGATTGTCCTTCTTACAATGGAAAACCACTATTTGAGACCTTGGGTGGGGAGCGTGGGTGCTGTTAACCACACGGTCAAGCCCTCAGCTGCCTGGCTGGTGTCTTGTTCACACACCCAAGACTGAAGCAATCACCACTCTGGGATCAGGAGCGCCCTTCCCACAAGCTCAGAGCAGCAGAAGCCATCGGGATTTTTCTGCCTTCCCTTATAACAGACGGCACTGTGCATTTCCCTGAGCCCAGCTGGGTATTTTCACCTACATATCCCCACCACTGCAGGGACTCAAGACACTAGCAATGCCTCACAGCTCTCTTGGTAGCTCCCCATGGCACTTCTGTGAGTTTTTCAAACTTTGTGCTAAAGGGAAATAAGAGTTCCTTACAGTTTGCGATACACAAAAATTTAAAAGATTTTTCCCTACAAACCCAGACTGTGCAACAGTTAAATGTTTACTTGTGCTTGCAGGGACAAGACTCAGTGACCAGCACAGTCCCACCCAAGCCTTTGCTCCCCCCACCACAGACTTTTTCTTTCCCCCTCTCTGTTGTTTTTCCCATCATCCTTTCAAAAATAAATTTAAAAAAAAGGTTTGTTCTTGACAGGCACACAGGCCTGTACACCTCATGCAAACAGAAAGGCATTTTCCTATAGGTTAGCCAAGGGGACAATTGAATGGTTTCCAGTCGTGTTCAGCTCACTACTGAAATTCTGCATTTCAGATGCAGCTGTAATGCAACACCTGATTTTATTTCAAATAGGACTGGACACCCAGAAGTTGCCACTGATGCAGAATCCCAGTGCAGAGTACACAGAGGAAATAGAAGTGGAAGGTTTCCAGGTGAAGGGAAAAGCTGTTTCCCAATGAAGAATTCAGAGGAGTGATGCACTGCAACCTGCTCCTGACAATCACAATTGCAGAAGGAAATTTTCTGACTGTAAATCAGCATTGGGCAAGGCGAGAGATCAGGTAGGCTGCCACTAAGCCTGGGAAAGGGAAACCTTGCTTAGAAATGTAGACGTGCCAGTATTAGACTCAACGCAAGAGGCTCAGCAAGAGTCCACCAGACTCTCTGTCTGGCTGAAGACCCCTGAGGCCTCACTCTGTCCATCCACCACTTACTCTTTTGGCTCAATTTTCAACTATAAATACCAGAAACTTATAAATGCTCTGATAGGCAGAGGGGTGGCACAGCTGCAACCCCCTCTAGGAGAATTCCTTCTCAGTTCTTACGAACTGGATCATGTGTTTGGCATTTCCACAGAAGGCACTTCCCTCTCTGACAGAATTTAGCCACAAGTGAGTGCCTAGGGTACATATCACAGCTTTCCTTAATGTGCTGTTTAGCAGGCAGACCGGAAAGAGGGAGAAATAGATGCCACAGGCTATACTCATGAATTCATTCAAAGCGTGAGATGCTGTGAGGTCTGGCATAGAAAAGGGGGCATTTCTAGACACATCACTGTTGCTGCAAAAACTTGATGGACTCGCAGGAGAATCCCATACACCCTCCTGCTTTTTGCTGTTAGTGTCTGTGCAGCTCCAGCTAACAGCTTTTCATGGTTGCCCCTGAGCTCAGGCAAGCAAAAGGGAGTGATGATAAGCTCCCTCCCAAGACAGTTCGAGCATTGGTCACAGTAAAAGTTTTGAGCGTTAGAGGGTCACGTACTGCATGGTTCATTCTGCTAGCCGCTCAAGATACACAGATCGCATCTGCTTCTTGAGGACAGCATTAGCTCCTACCACCACATCCACATCTCTAAAGACAAACCTCTGTGCAAACTGCTGAAGAGCATGTATGCGACCCGGTCAGTGAACACTAAGGGCACTCTTTAAATGGCAGGAAGGCACTGAAAACAGGAATTAAAGTGTGCCCTGACCCTAAATTTATGTAACAAGTGTATGGGCAGAGGTGGCCTGGAGGACATTTTTCTTTGCTTGTCAAGACAGGCATACCCTGTAGCTGTGGATATTTCATTTCCTTTGGGAAAGGCGTTTGTGCCCTGGCTGCCTACTGAGGTGGAGATGGGGTTTTCACAGACTTCGGGGGGAAACAAGGATAAACCAGAGATGTGAGCTCACAGGAGCATGTCTATCTGAGGAGCTCCTGATGTCACAGTGTCTGCAAAGTAACAAACACTGTCTCTCTTGGCTCTTGCTTCTTTTTTCTTTTTCCTTTTTCTTTTCCCGCAATTTTTCCTTTTATAGCTCTATCCTTTTTCTGACATTTTTGATGTCCACAGCTCTCTGCAATTAACCTTTTCTTTTCCTCCTCTAACTTTTAAATGAATGCTTTGTCTCTCTAAAAACCTTTGCTTTCCATAGACATTCTCTCCTGCTTTTCCTTCTTGCACCTTTTTGCATCCTCCCACTGACATGCTCCTCTATCTAATGCAGTATTCTCATTACTTTAAACTTATCTTCTTTCCTTGCCTTCCACTTTCTACCTTCTCCATCAACCCCCCTCCCTCCTGTTGCCTTAAAATCTCTCCCTGTCTCACCCAGCTCCTTTTCTCCACTAACCATTCCTCCCTCCCCCTTTTAGCCTGCTCTCTTCTTACTCCCCCATATCATTCCTACCCACACAGCAAGCATTGTGCCCTTTCTCCCCAACCCATGTTTCAAACCTGTTCATTACATTTCATTTTCCTGATTTTGGGTTCTTGCATCAGCCTTCTCTAGGCTCATATGCTCCCTTCCTCATGTTACCGTGCATTTCCTGTCCCCTACCCTTTTGTTTCCCCGTATATTCCTCATGCACCCTCTCCCCTCTTGACTGTCCTAGGATATGTCCTCTTACTAACAGGCAAGACCTATCAATATTTTGGACACAAGTTTTTCTGATCAGGAATAAAGTTCCTGACTCTGGGGGCTCTCCCAACACTCCTCCATCCCTTTACATGTCTATAAGCTCCCCACGCATGCCTCAGTTCTGTTACAGACAGTCTTCTCCTGCCATTCGCCCTCCACATGCTTTCCTAACCTGGGATAAACCACATAGTTTAACCCTGGATAGCCAATACTCGTGAAGCCAGACACGTATTATGCCATGCAACTCTAACAATCGTTCTTTCTGGTGGGACAAGCTTACAACTAGCTATTTAATGCATGGGTACCAAAATCAGCCCGATTTTGGATTTTACCAGCAGCACATTGATTGACAGACTGCCTCTCATGCCCTTGCTGGCATGAACGTGTGTGTGTGTACACATCAGGATGAGCAGGGAATGCTGCCCTGTGTCCACTGCTCAGCAGTAATGTGTGCTCTAATGGAAGCTACAAACACCAGACGCCAAAGGAAAAATACGGTTCTTTCTCAGCATGAAGTGTTTTTTTCAGTAGACAGAAGGGCATGATTATAATGAGTTATTTAAAAGAAAAAAAAAAGATCAACAAACAAAATCCAATTAAGGAAATCACTCAATCAACCTCCCAGGCCTGGGGTTGATCAGGAAGCCATTCAGTAGGACCTCCAGTACAGAACCTCAAGGCTGTACAAAGATGGTTATTTTCCATGCTGTGCTGATCTAAACAAGAGCTATACTTAACCTCCTCCAGCCTCTTCTCACTCCCAGAATCAAATGACTGCACACTTTGGCGTTTTAGTTCCAAATGGGAAAACCACAATACCTGGTGAGAGATGTTGTTCTCAACAGGGGGTCAAGGCAGCGAGCAGAGAACAAAAACACCAAGCACCGAGGCTCTTGGAGCTACTAAAGTGATGTAGCAAAAAANTGAGATGCTTATGCTGGCAAGGAAAAAAAAAAAATTAAAAAATAAAATAAAATAAAATAAAAATCTAAGTTTTCTGCTGTAAGAGCAAGTTTGCACATATATGTATCCCCTCTGATTTTGAGATGGGATGGTCTGAAGGCCAGAGAAGAAAGCTGTTCTTCAGGCTTTCGTTGGATCAGGAGAAGGAGGCATGGCTCCCAGGGCAATTGTGTTGAAGCACTGTTAGTGAGTCCTCCAGGAGAAGGGGTGGTGTCCAGACATCATATCCACAAGCGCTAACTAATGCCCCTCCCGCACTTGCCACTCAGCCCCTGAGCTCCTGCCATGCCCCCCTCATCATCTGCCATTCACCACTCTCCTCCTTCCAACCACACAGAGAGGAACTTAACCCAGGACCATCTGTAAAACACTCTGCCTCGTGACCTTAAGGCCTAGCTAAACCAACATGGAGAATTTGTCCTCTGCCTTTGGTGCAGATTACACAGAAATGTTCTTCAGCAGGGAAGCTGCTGCTGTTGCAGCTGGGAAGAGACCTTTTAATCCAAAATGCTGGGGCCTTGTGCTAAACCATTTCATCATCCCCCCCCCCCAAATCCTTGAGGTGCCTCTGCTGGTAGCCAGTTGCCATAGGAACCCTAATCTTTATCTGCTTTGCTTGCTAAATAAGCTATCATCAGTACTCTCCTTTATGGGCTGCTCAGTCCCTCTCTTCCCTTTAACTCTCCCTCCCACAAAACAGAGACTGAAAGGAGGAGAGTATGTCTGACAACCCTCCTTGCCCCTCCTCTACCCTTCTCCACAGCTCCTGTGAGCTTTTTAAGTCCAAAATCTGGCAGAAGCAGCCACCATAGCGCAGAGGGGTGAATTAGGCCTCTGTGTTTTCCAGATTCAGCAGATAGGAAGGGAAGCAGACAAGGCAGATAGCAATAGGTAGGATAACACAGCTTGAAAGCCAAACACTGCAATGGCAGAGACAACTAATCCCAATTATTTTAGATGAAAGCTTTCCAACACTTCCAATGACACCTCTCATCTCCTGCAACGTGCAACATCAGTGTCATCCTACCTCACTGCAGTACAATTCTAATGCCATTCATGAGGGGACAGCCCTGCAAAGACATTTCAGAGCTGTAAGCTGAAAAGGGAAAGCAAAAAAAAAAAAAAGCTAAACATACAAGAAACACCAAAAAGAGAAGGTGTCCGCCATGGCCTAGAGCTTTTTAATGTGAAGCAGGTTTTTCCTTTCTATGGACCAGAGATCCAGGCCAGAACTATGCAGGTCTCAAGCAAGCCTTGCTTCAGTTGGTCTTAAGCCAATCCTTAGAAGGTGATAGCTCCCACTCAAAGACACTTCCCTTTTTTTTCCTCCATGTATTCGCTTGAAAGAGACAAAGAACTGAAATGGCAAGGGATGCTGGGTGAAGGAATAAAGCTGTCTGGCTTTAGGTGCACATGCAAAAGTCTAGCCATGCTTTCCATCTCAACAGGCATATACATTTGGTAAATGCACCAATTCTGAAACCGTTCTTCCCCTCAGAATGCCTTCTAGCAGAACAAATATTATCCAGAGAAAGAGTGATCTGATCTCATTCATTTACAAGGAAAAAAAAAAAAGACCTAGAATGTTAATAATGTCAACATGGAAAAGAAGAGGAAGCTCAAGAGGCTGGATTCATGCTGTATGCAACACTGAAGCAGGCTAGCAAACCAGAATCCTGATTTACCTGAAACTGAAATACCTAGGTAGTCTTTTGTTCACACCACAGCATAGACACACACCGTGGCAGAGGAATCAGTTTCAGGATCATTTGGCCATACCCAGGCATTTTCAGTGGCTTTTCACAAGCATATAAATCATGTCCCCATGGAAGATTTTGTAAGCATCAGCCTGCCTACAGGGGGTAAGGGGACAGATCAAAGAAGTTGGACTGATGATTTCCATCTGATTCAAGTCCTGGGCTGGTCTTATTTTAGCTGAAAGATCCGGCAACTCAGGCAAGCCAGCAACAGAGAAGTAGCTGCAGTTCCAGCATCTTTTACAATTAGTTGCTCTATTGCTGCACTTTGCATTTACTACACATAAGGACCCTTATGTGCCCACTTACTTGTATGGATGCTCTTACATCTCTGTTTAGCAGGACCGCAGCTAGGCTTACTCTCCTTACCCACCTCTTTTAGAAATATACCTTCTTGAATTGGCCACCCTTAAATTTAAGATGCACAGTACAGAGTTTAGGCTCAATTCAGGTGAAGACTCAAATATCCAATTCCGTTCATGCAAACTTTATCCACACTAGCTCATCCTCTGCCAAACTGCAGTCTGTTATGATCTGGACCTCTCAACATTCCTACTACTTCTAACTCCCGAAAGGGCTGGAAACAGCACCCAGGCACACCTCTCTGGAGATATTTACCCTTGTGTAGTCAAGCTCACAACCAGAAAGAAGAGAAAAGCGAATAAAATAACATTAAGTAAAAGTTCTGCTAAGGTTCATTCATATTCTGCATGATGTTGCAAATTTCCATTTTAAATGAATCTGCCTTCTTTTAGAAGTTTCTTTTCCTTGATGACCTCTGTTCTTCAGAAAAGCAATTTTTACATTCATCCTAAGCTTTTCTTGCTCCTCTACTTTGTTTTTTCTCTGCGAGGATTGCTTTTTTAAACAAGTGAACACAGAAATCCCAAGTGGGTTTGCTAGCCGCTTTTTTGTAATGCATATTCCAGGCTGGCAGAGTGCACAAATCAACTGTAAAACATTGTGGGGGTTATTTCTTCTGCTTCAAATACTGTGAGTCTCCCACCTCCAGGTTTGCTCAGAGATTCATAGCTGAACAACCTTAAAAGGAAACTCAACTAATACAATTGAGTTCATATCTGAACTAGAAAAAGGTGACCAGGGGACAAAAGGAAAAATGTGCAAGATTTATCCAGGAAGCATTAATCACTTGCTGTTTATTTGAAATTAGACTTCCAGTCACTCAGGAGTTTTGCATGCTCTGTTTTCACAAACTTCATGAGGCAAACAGCAGTAATGAGATAGGCAGGTATCGCAAAGAGCTTGAGGGCTTCTTTGTGAGAGCTTGTCACAGCGGTGTTCATTGCTTCCCCTCCCCAGCGCATCCCATGCACATTTTCACAGGGTCCTCCTCAGTTTATGAATTCCTGCTGTACTAAGACTTCTCTGCCAACACCCCCACTCTCAGTGACTCATACTTATTAAGATAACTTCTCTTTTTCTGGTTCCTCACCTCCAACACACTCCCAATGCATTAAACCACACAGTCCTGCACATATGTAAAATCCTCCCCCAACCACCCTCTCTCATCCAACTTTCTTCCTACAGTTCTTGCACTCCCCCATCCTGGGATGACAGAGTCAGTCAAAACCCACCCAAACGAGCTCAAGTTTTACTTGTGTGCGTAGCTCCTCTCAGGCATCTCAGCGTGAGCCGATGCTTGTAGACACCAGGACAAGCAGCTCTGGGGTAGGAGTATAGTTCTCTCCTTCCCCTGGCACAGCTTTCGGCAAAGTCAAGGCTTGTCACACGCAGAAGTACAGCCATGCCCAGGCACGTGGTGCGGAGAGGCCACAGCGCTCTGCTGCAGCTCGGTGTGCATGCTGCATAGGAGATCTGGGTCTGAACCACAGGCTGCATGCAGACCACAGGCATAATAATTTTGCAACCTAGTGGCTCCTTAGCAGGCCCAAGCTTCATCCCATGCAAGAGGGATTTGTATATCACTATCTACTTCTTCTCTGAAGAAGTTTCAGACAACAGCAAAGGCTTCTTTTTGGGTTTTAGGACCAGCAGGTACCCAGTCTCCCACCAGACCATGGATGCTGTGCAGACAGTGGTGCATGGGCGATCACCATGAGTGTAACAGGATGCTGAGGCTGGAATGGCTCTGTTCTTGTCTTTCCTCAGCATCCCATTGCCTATGCTGGCAGCAGAAGGACCATGAGCTGCAGAGAAAAACTGGCACTGAAGGAAAACAGACCTTTGCCAAAGCTGGGGCTTTGCTCAGATTAGCGTCTCTGCTGCTGTACAGGACTTTGCACACATGCTGGCGCTTGCTTTTGTTCCCGCTTTCCCATGACTGGCAACAGGTGGGGACAAGTGGGATGTGCATGCGGAAGGAGGACAGGGCAGAAGCCAGCACACACACTCCTGACATTTGGGGATGTGTGCAGGGAGCCTTGTCTGCCCGGATCAGAAAGTACCATGGAGACAGAGGCTTGTGAGCCACAGGTCCCAGGTAGGAATGGGGACAGACTGCTAATGCTGACAGGCGGGTGTAGGGAAAAAGGCTGAGGACTTCTGAGGATAAGGTTGAAGTAGGAGTGCACAGACCAGATTTAATGAGAGAATCTGCATCCTTAGTACCAAATGTAGTCGTTCTTAAAATCATCTTCTGTCTCACTTTTGTACTGATTAAGAGGCAACATTCGCATCTGAAGCATAGTTCTGTGCGCCTTCATTTCATAGCCACCACCAAACTGCTAGAAACACCTAGAGCAGGGCAAATGGCTTCACTTTCTGTGCAAATGGCTCTGCTGTTTCCCTGATCGGTACAACTGTATTTGACATGCACCACTTCTTCCTACACTAATATCAAGGTCTTTTTTCAGCAATGACTTTCAGGTCCAACTGACTTGTGATGTGCATAAGTGAGTGACCCTGCTGGAGATCTAGGAGAGGATTTGAACTGCAGCTGTCTCGGGTGAAAGATCCTACATTAATTGCATTGCAGCCCTTTCAACCACCATCTCCAGTTGAACAGTTTTGTAATTTGCCCTGCACTACTCTGCTTCCTGGAAAACAGGAGTTGGATTCACTTTGTTCCTCACTCAAAGGCAGGCACACAGCATATATCTTCCTCTCAGTGTCCAAATGTGCAGGGTGAGCCTCACACATAAAACATCATCAGAGGGAAACAGAATTATGGAGAAGAGACCCAGGAGAAAGAGAAAGGTTGCCCTCTTTACTTCTCCGTGGTTTTGTGTGTGTGTGTGTGTGTGTGTGTGTTTTGTTTTGTTTTGTTTTATTTGTTGTTGTTGGGTTGCATATTTCACACTGGAATGTTGCTGGATTACTTTGCTCAAAGAGATGTTTAAACACTATGATTATGGGTCCTGATAACTGGACAGAAGACTTGAAAGTTCACTATTCAGAGAACAGCAAGACATCAGCAGTAACAGAGCAGCAGCAGCTAAGCCACCCTGCCAAGATGCCTCATCTTTGAGCATGAAGATATCATTCCTGCAAGAGAATGAGATACCGACATCTGGACACACGCTAACCTGGGCCTCTGTCTGTGATGAGCTGCCAATAAGTGCTTTAGCTCTTGTTAATTATGGTGGTGTTTCTACAATGATGAGACCACTTCTCTGTGGAGAAGAGCTCTCATCAGGAAACTGGTTCTATTGCAATTAACATCTTTGAATATCCAAATTTAACATCCTCCTTGAGCCTTCTCTCTTATTTCAGGAAGTTTGTGATCAATCAAGTCCTGAAATAGAGATGGAGATCTGGGATTTAGAGAGTGGTTTGAAGAGGGGGGGAGGAAAGAAGAATTGTATGGTTGGCAAGGGGGTTAAGCTTCAAAATCAGCTGTTTGATGTTTCTAGCTGCATTTTGACCTCCCATCCCCATATGAATTATTTCCAGGAAAGCTACTATCAGCAACATCACTGCTATTTAAAGTCAGAACATGCAACATATCCATTCCCTCACTTCAGTCCTGTCTTCAGGTTCAACTACAGAGCAGGCTCTGAGACAGAGCTGAAAACACAGGCAACATTCTTGTCCTCAGGAGGTTCAAACACCACCTCCCAGAACAATCAATACAGCATCCCACACAACACATTTTCCCCTTTCCCCCCCACAAAAGGCACAAACTCATCAAGCCATGTTCCAGGGCTGTCACTCCATCTGTTCCTACCTGCTGCAGCTCCTCACGGAGCCAAGTAGATCACAAGTAGACACCTAAGGAGAAAACAAAAGCAGCAACGTATCTTGCTGATCTTGCTCTGGACCACATTGCATCTGAAGCATCCAGTACTTCCAGCAGCAGCCCTGCCACAACCTATCTTACAGAAAGAGGCCAAATATTTTTTTCCAATATACGCACATTCTGGGATGAAGGAAAACAGGTTTTCTGTCCTGGGCACACTTGGAAGAAAAGCAAATAGACCTACCCAAGAAAATTATCTTCTTGTATCACAGTAACAAATCCAAACAGTAAATGCTCTACTTCATAACACTATCAACAACTTTTTCCCCTCTGTGTATACGTTTTTTCCCCAATCCAGCAAAAATCTCATTGCTAGCTAGCTATTACATTTTTTAAAAATAAAATTCACAGCCAATGCCATCAGAAGGCTGAATTTTATGGCTTTTAGATCATAACTATGAAACAAGTTTTTTTTTTTTCTAAAGTATGAGAAAGACCCAGAACAAGTTTTGCTGCATTATATTCAGTTATATAAAATCTGATTTCTTGCTAGATGGTATTAGATCTTCCACAACTTTAAAAACCCAGTGAACACTGCTTATAAACTCAGCTAAGCAAATCACTTTAACTTAGAGAAATGTCACATTCAGTGAAATTAAAATAAAATGTAATACCACTTTAAGTTCTACACTGCCATTTCTTGTCACAGCTATTGAAAATAAATAAACATGGAATAATAAAAAAAAAAAAACTTTGATGAAACTTCAGATTAAGTATATGTATAGGAGGGACATAAGCAAGGTACAGAGTCTTGGGCCACAGCTATAGCTGCTCATAGTTATTTACATATATTCAAAAATCAACAGAATGTGCTCTAAAATCACAGCTAGCCAGTAGGGACCAATGCAGTGACAACAGGACTCACTGGGAGTCTCTGTCTTAATGGACATGAAATCAGACATGATTTGAGCACAAAATGGAATAAATTAATCCTACAGTTTTTAATAATGGGTCAGTTTTTATTTTGCTTGTAAGTGGGGGATGCTGCTGAGACAGAGAATGAAATAGGAAGAGACAGAGATGAAGACTGCTCAAAGTAGTCTAAGAGCCAGAATAAGAAGTGGGCACTAGTGAGCTGATGGGGAAATGAAACAGTGCACAGCGTGATGGCTTAATAGGTGAGAACACAGGACAGAGGGGACTTGTGATGTTCAGTGCCTGTCTGGGAGTGGGTTCAGTGAATAGAGGCCCTGAGGCAACACAGCAAGAGTGTCAAGCCTTCTCTAGGGCTGCATCTTCCAATTGAGCAGGTGTGAGAAGACAATGAAGTTATCAATTCACATTTATGAAGAACTACACTCAATATTATGACTAGCCAGTGAAAATTAAGAACTAATAATTGGTGTTCCCTTGTCCCAAATTCTTCTGTATTTAATACCCTCTGTGCTGTGGTTTATCAGGAGCTTCCCTTCTACAAACTCATCACCCTGTCTTCCAAATCACTGCAATGTGACTGCAGTGAGAGAGGAAAACATACCGACTGTGAAGAGTTTCAGAACACCTCAAAATTGTGTATTATAAACTGCTAAGTTTGGAGCACTCAAAACCAGGTTCATTTTAACAAAAGAAGGAGGAAAACAAGAAATCCAGCTCTAGGGATTTCCACCCACTGGTGGAAATCAAATGGGGAATAACCTTTATCCATGAACACTGGATCTATCCAACCAAGTAACTAAAGGGACAAGCATAGAGTAGAGGCTGCTTCAGTGCACCAGCAGTCACAAAGTAACCCAGCTTTCTGCACCTGCTGCCAGTGGGTCAACAGCAGAGAGCATCTGCCATGCTCAGAACATCACACCCTCATTGCAGGGGGAATGAGAACTGCAGAGATCAGAAGCATTAAAGAAAACGTCACTCCCAGGGCAGGTCAAATTTGAGTTCTCTCACTCTTGACAAAACCCCTTGAAAATTTTTGCACTTGAAGGCATAAATTCACAAGAGCTTATTAAAAGTGTAACATAATTCAGAGTCTGAGAAGTCCTTCGTCACACGCCAGCACTTCCAGTGTTCCACACCATCCATCTACAGCCACTTAGTCCTTGGTGACATTTCAAGAGAAAATTCCCCTTTAGCTCCTTATTCAAATTTCCATGACAGAAACCAACAGGGTGAATCCTTTAACCTTAAGCAACATCTTTGTTTCTCTACTACATAAACTCCATTATGGCACACATACGGACAACACGTTGACACACACATTACGACAACTTGGATCATACAGATGTGCACACACAAGCGTATATAAAAGTTTCCAACCTCCGTGTACTCCAAGGATGCTTGTCTTTCCACCGGTCCCACATCCCTGAGGACTTCTGCCAGCTCCTGCACCTCCTGCCCCCAACACGTGGTGCCCGTCTTTCTTGCCAACTGCATGGGCTGCCCGGCACAACAGCAGGAAAGCAGTAGACCCTGAGAGGCTTGAGATGTGCCCTGTGGCTGCCCCAGTGGTCTTGAGTGGAAAAAAAAGACAGAGGAAGGGGGAAAGAGGTGGCTCCTGAGATGACAATGGAACTGCTGTCATATCAACAGGCTCCACTTCCCTTCCCATTTTTTATATTTAGATCAAAACATGAGTAGTTGCTACTTCTAAAAGGAAAAAAAAAAAAAAAAACACCACCTCCTTAGCTTATTGTTTCCATGGAGGACCTGACAATGTTTGAACATCAGGACAGCAAGTAAATTAAGAGCAAGCAAAACCCACACAATTTCTAGATCCTCTTGAAATCTTATTTTAAATAAGTCCAAGGACAGTGAGCATCTACAGTTAAGAGTACGAAATCAAGAATCCCTTGCCTTTGCTTCAGATAACAACCACTGTGGCTTTGCTAAAAGCTCTAAGTGTTGTAGCCTTTCATAATAGGTAACAAGGTCTGGCAAAGCACATAACACTTACCTTTGTAATAGTATAATAATACACTACCACATTTTGCTGGTACATCTTTAAATGAGTAGGAAGAAGCTACTATATTCATCTTAGAAACATTAGGAGCTCTGCTTACAGCCGCACAAAAAGTCAGATTGGACTCAGGAATAAATCTACTTAATTTACAGTGCACAGCAATAATTCATCCCATGTTAATGGCAACTCTTCTGCTTTTTGTCAATATGCCCTTTCTGTTGGGAATCTGGATAGCTGTTTAGTTGGTTCATTTGCTATTTTGTGTCACACATCATCAGTTTCTCACTGCTGGTGTTTTCCTGCTTCGCAGCTGAGGATTATGCCTTTGGGATAATAGTCCCTTTTCCAAACAGGTAAAGCTATGCAATATTGGAAGCAGCAGGTATAAAGAAGATGTGGAGAGGAAAGCACTTTCATAGATGTCTGTCAACTCTTTAATCCTTCCATTCCCTTAATACACTTATCCCGTTAACGCCTCCGACCAAAATGGCTGAGCTTCAGTGCACACACAAAGAAATCTCCTCCCTGTGTGCTGGCAAGACCACTGCCTTCTGCATCCTGCCCAGACTTTGACAGCCAAGGGGTAGCAGCAAGCCTCCACAGTCACTTATTAACCCTCAAGCCCAGCTCCAAAGGCCACTGAGCCAGCTCAGCCAGGCAGCACTGCAGTTTTCGTTCTCCTTCCTGGGACATCCCACCAACCATATTTTTCTGGCGCCTCTACCACATAAACCAAGGCATCCGCTGACTTGAGCTTGCATTGCTGACCTTGATCTATTCCTTCACCTCGAATATCTGCTGTTTCTGCTATAAAAGACCAACCCAGGACACTCAACACGATAATCCCAAAGAAGCACCTTCAATTTAGGGTGATTTCATCATTACTACTACTTTTAATGCTTGCTATCATTTCTGCATGGAGATAAATAAATACGCATCTTCTCTCAGAGACTGAGACTCTTCTGAAATATTTCCATTCAGCATTTTTTCCAAACAGCTTCTTTAAAATGTCTTTTTTTAAAACCAAAGCTGACTCACTCCCTACTGCACAATAGTCTCTGACTCACTTTTAACACTTTGATCTCCACAGCTCATTTTGGTCAGCAGCTGCCTTAGCCATACCCTTGTACTACACATAAGGGGAAAGAAAGGAGAAAGCAAAGTGTACTTTAAACATTCATTGAGTTCCAGACCACTGAGAAATGCTCAGGATAAATCTGCAGAGAAAGGAAAATTGTTACAGCACCCAGAGACCTACTACAAATTAGAGCAGAAATGAATTTTTTTCGTCAAGAGACAGATTTGCACTTTCATGTTCCTAGATTCAGATGAAAAGGGGGTTCAGAACAAGAGATATTTTGCTAGAGGGGTTTCTCTTTCTCATTTAGCTTCATCAAAATCTTCATGATAATACTGAATAGCACCATTTCACAAATGAAATAACAATCTGGAAATAATTTCCTGTTTACACACAACTCGCGGTGGAATTTATTACTTAATACTGCTAAAGTACCCCAAAAGGGGAGCCCTAGAGAGCGAGGCCCAAGTTGAGGCCTGATACAAACCACCACCGCCTCACCCCTTGGAAGCCCCCAGGTCACCTGCCAGGGCAGTGCGGGCAGAGGCAGCCTGCGCACCCCATCAATCACACGACCCCAGGAAGGCCCCTGCCAGGTGGACCCAACTCAACAGCCTGTAACCTTTTTTCTGGAAGAATGGGAGAAGCTGGAGGTGGTGGGAGCAGATCCCATTGACACTAATGGGATCCGGGAGATTGCTTCCCTTTAGTCTTCATTGAAAGATCTCCGGGTTAGCCTCAGGGCCCAGCCTTGACTTTGCTGTGGAGACTGCTAATAAAGCCAAAACAGGGTCTTCGCCCACAGAAATAATCCTTTTCTTATCAAGTAAAATGAAAGATTTTGACATAATGACTGGAAGCTGATTTTACGTGATGGAAGGTGGAACAAGCTTGCCTTACGGCCTTGTTTTGCAAAGCACAGTGCATGGACCTCGAGGTACCCACATACATGCATACAACACAAGCAATCTTCTCATGATTCTTACTTATATATCAACAGATGGAAAAATTCCCCTTGCTTAGCACACTTCCTCTCTGCTCGGGCAGACGTCAGGGCCCAGACTGCTGCACCCACACGCGCCTGAGCTCCGCTGCACTGACACCTCGGGGGTCGGACAGCCGTAGCTCCCTCGGGTGCCCTTCAGCCAGGCAGTGGCCTCTTCCCCAGAGAGCCCCGCCACCACCCGCCGCCAATCCCAACACCATTGAGCCCTGCACAGCCTTCAAGAAAAGCTGTGCTAACCCGCACATATGTTTCACACCCTGCCTGAAGAGAGCAACGGCCCTTGCCGAGCTCCTCACTCCCAGCAGAGGCCCGCCGTAACACCTCCCGTCACGAGGGGTACCTTCATCGCCAACCCCAGCGGGGGAGTGAGTGAGCACAGCTCAGTTTTTCTCTGGTATGAGGTAGCCAGAGGTCGAATTTACCATGTGTTTGTCAGCTGCCTGTGATCTGATCACCCATGAATCATGTTCTTCTGCTGAGCTCGGAGGCATTTACCATGCCCCCTCACTGACCGCATGCCACACGCAGGCCAGCACACCTCTCCCATTCTCAGCCAAGATGTGCTCACACAGTGCTTTACACACAGCAGTTGCAGCTAATGTATGAAAAAGATCCACATCGGACCAGCCAAGCCACCTTTTGTCTCCGAACACCAACATGCTGCGTCCTTACTCCGAACACCGACACGCTGCGTCTTTACCCCACAGCATTAGGGGCTGTCTGCATAGCACATCTGCCAGGTGACAACGCAGCAAGCCCAGGTGACAACCCTGCCACAAGAACAGTGCATAGTCCATCTCTCCTGCCCTCACCAGGACACTTTTCCATCAAGTTGCACACCTTGCCTTTGCTGTTACCAAAGAGGGAGGAACATGCAGAAACCTGTTGAAAACGAACAAACAAAAAAAATCCCTCTGATTTTACAGGGGCAAGGTCTCTAAACCATGTAAGATTTAAGTGGAAAAGCCATCTCAGAGAACAAGCCAGGGTTGAGCTTTCTCCCAGACACACTCCCTGACCTTCCACAGCCAACATTCCTGCATGGGCTGCTCCAGGTCCCTGGCACAAACCTGGGGGAAGCCTGGCACTGAGCTGAGGTGTTCCAGGGCAGGGCATAGCCCTGCACCTCTCAACATGCAGGAAGGAGCTTGTGGGCCTCCAGAAGAGCACATTCAAAAAAAATACATACATATATATATAAATATATATATATAGTCCCTTGGGCATGACAACCTCTAATTGACTGAAGTTGCGTATCCAATGGTGAGCACACCTCCTCAGTCTGAAGGAGCTGATCAAACTGCCATTTCCGAAGGAATTACCATTTGCATCTGGCTGGAAACTCAACTAGATTGCCTGTTCCTGAAGGGAACCACCCAGGTCAAAGCAACAGAGGGTTTTAGCTCCCAACCAAAGCACAGGCTGCAGTAGCATGTCCTAGCACCAACCATCTGCCCATCTCTAGGTTTTTAAAACTGCCCTGCCTCCTGCTTACTGCTGTGGGACTTCAGAGCACAGAGCTCCCCAAAATGCCTGCACAGCTCAGAGCCATGATGTTTCTACTTTCCAAAATATCTACCTTAGTGGGTAGGACTAGCCACTGCACTGTTCATGGCATTTATAAGCTGCTCTTCCCAAAGCACTGCACAACACGAGGGTAGGATGCTTGGCAAGCAGATCCTTTGCCCAGGGGCACAAGGGCAGATTGAGGTGAAAAGCAGTATATTGGGTTGCTTCAGCTGAGAGAAGCTGTGGTCAAGGGCTTTGGGAGAGAGGACAGCTGAAAGATTGTACCAGGAAGGCAGCAGTATGTGAAGGAACATCCAAACCTGCCCGCAAAGCACCCACTGAAATCCCTGATAACACTAGACAGATCCTCAGCCTGGCTAAAAATCAATAGAGATTCTGCCAGGTGCCCCAAGCTCATCTGTGTCCCCAAAGAGGTACCCAAAAGATCAATGTACCCCTTTAGCAAACTTTTGGAAAATTCATAGTTTAGCCTTTATTTCTGAATCTCATCTCCTGAGGTAAGAGGCTAACAGCTTGCCCCCCTGTCATCCCACTAGTGCTCCAGGGATTTTTTTCTGCACAGTGTTTTGAAAACCACAGTAAAAGTCCCCAGAATTTGTCATTCTTTCCAGAAAATGTCTTCAGAGAGAGGCTCATGCTCGGCCAGCTTCAGCTGCTGGTGACCCCAGCACAGCATCACAGGGATACCTGGCATGCTGGTCACTGTCTGCAAGCTCTGGTAATGGTATCCACACACCATGACAGAGGATGCAAGAGCAGCTGTGCTCAAACGCTCAGCAACAATAACCAGACGGTGCTGTTCTCATTCCTCTTAGAAAGTGACAGCAAGAGACAATGCCATGGCTAAGAGCAAGGATCCCCCAGAAAACCTCAGGAGCTCTGTGTTTCAGCTCTCACGCAGACAGAAGCACACATTCTTCTGTGGCAAAAAGAGCTAAGCAAATGTCACAAGAGCAAGCAACAAAACAAAAGCACCAACTTACACCCACGCACAAGCCCTCAGGCAGTGTCTTGCCAGCAATACCATCCCCAGAGCTACCCTCAGCTCTTCACACCACTTTCTGTCCCCTGCTATGTATTAATAAGTCTTGTCAATGGCCCTTCTGCTAATACATTGTTGACCGAGTGGCTCAGGTCAGAGCAGTAAACAGCAGCAAAAAGAGTCAAGCCGAGCAGTTCCTGCCTGGCTCTGAGGGAGCATGCAAGAATGCCAGCACAAATATTAATGTTATGGAAATAACTCAACATCTTCCAAAACTTTGCTTTACAAACTGCATACTGTCAGCAGCAATTAAACACACACACACACACATACACACACAAACATAAAACACAACTGCCCACTCTGTAAATGCCAGTAGAGCACCCCAGCAAAGATAAGCAGTTGCATGAGTTAGTGAAATTGTGTGAACTGACCACTTAATACTATAGTTCAGATCCCAAAAGCTTGGGCACTAGATCCCTATTTGCCTGATTTAGTTTGCTTCCTGCTAGGTGGCAATCTTATCCTTAATAGCACAGGCAAAAGCTCAAGTATCAGTTTATCTATCCTGAAACATTCTAGCTCTGGGAATCCCGATTTTCCTGACATGAACAATTCCAAAAAGATAAGCCATTAAGATTTAAAACTTCCTCACCTAGCAAGCAGTTAGGTTGCCCCAAAATTCAGTTATCTTTTAAATTTCGCTACCATCACATTACCTATATTTATTATTTAAACCAGCTACAGTGGATTATTAACCCTAATTGCACATTTTTCAACACTTAAAACCTCAACAAAAAAACAGTTCATGAAAGAAAAATTGTGGATTCACACCTGGAAAAGTCCATGTAAGACAGGAGATCTGTTGCTCATTCTAGCATCTCTGTATATAAAAGAGATTTCCTTTATAATGCAGCATCCTGAGAGACCCAGAAGCTTAGAGCGATATCATTTGGATACATGGCTGTTCTTTCAGTGCACATTTACTGAATTTCTTCTAGCCCATCTTTCTTTATTTGGAGCAATGTCTTTATGCATATAAACGGTAGCTTTCAGAGGAGGCAGGAGTTATTAAAAAGTTCGTCTGCTCCAGCTGCTTATTCCTCACTTAAACTCATAATTAATCCTCTTTTTATGACACCGTAATTGTTCCTATGGTAACCAAATTATGATGTCACAAGCAAGATCAGAATTTTAGATAGGGGAACAGAATTAGCTCCTGCGTTATTTGTTTAGGTCCCTAGTGGCGGTCATGCCTGATCAAATCACTGCTCCCTGAGTTCAAGAACCCCCTTTTCAATATCACACCAATAGCTGGTGTTTTAAGGGAAAGCAAGAGAAAAACAAGCACTGGTATGCGTAGCGAAGGATGGAAAGTTGCCTTGCACAGAGACAATCCCTTTCCAGCCCCAGCAAGTGATTCTCTTACCCCCTGAAGCAAGAAAACATTGGCAACTCTTGCAACATTATGAGTATACTCACTAGTCACACTTGCTATGAATATGATTCATTTCCACATAAAAGCCTAATCCTTCTTTGGATGCTACTAAATATTGCCCTTCCATGATTTCCTGCAGCAGTGAATTCCCTGTTAAATACACACAAAACAGTCATGTATGGCAAGTAAAGGAAAAGCCCCTGGGCTCACTTATTTCATTATATTTTCTTCTACTCAAACTAGATAACCACAGTCTATCATCTCTCTTCCTGCAGAATAATCACAAATATGCTTAAATGCCTGAAGTGATGTACAGTACCCTTCTCTAGTCTTTTTTCATGTCACCTGCATATTTCTAAGCCCACAACAAATGAAAGAAAGGAAAAAAAAAGGGCGGGGGGGGGAGAATGAAGAGGTTAAATATCAGCCACCCAGGTATCATTCAGCACATCATCAACATTTTGAGGTGTAGCATATTCACGATAAAGATGTGATGCCTCTATTCCTCCCTCCCCACACAGGTTTAGTTTGCATCACTCTGATGAAGTGAATGAGTTAGGGTACCAGTGAGAGCTAAGCTAACAGCAGGCCAGTCCCTGCGCATCAAAACGCAGGGGCTGGCCCCTGGAACGAACGCTGGGAGCTGCACAGAGATGCCAGCCCCCCTCTAATAAATGCTCCATTCGCCAGACTGTGGTATATCCAGGTCTGCCTTTGAACCATTAAATAATGATCCTCAGAGACCAGCATAGTCAAGAGCAATGCATGCGTTTTACTTTCCAGGTAATTTATTGTAGTTCACGGAAAACATGACAATGTGCCCAGATTCCACAGATAAGAGAGGCAGAGGGCAAGAGATTTACTTTGGTGTTCTGCAATGGGACTGAAATACAGAACAACAACTGTCTCCCAGCTGCCCTTGCAGCTGGCAAAGGAAATCCTTTTAAAGATGCAGTTCACAGCAGGTAAAATGGCAACATCTCCATTTGGCCGTAGAGCTACTGCAGCAATTTTTAAAATTGACATACTTGCCAGCATCCAGTAAAAGAAGTCACCACCTCCACTTCAAAACAGATTTATCTCCTGCCAAAAAAAAAAAAAAAAATCCCCAAAACTCTCACCCTGTTTTTTTACAAACAGAGTTCCTATGTTTTGCATTTTCTGTTTGGAAACATTTGTCAAACGTTAGCAAGCACATGCATCTATTCATCCTCTTTGTAGGAGGGGGTCCACTAAAACTAATTTTAGCTTTGTAAGATTGTTCACCACAGACTGCCTGCAGTCAATAGGGATGGGCTCTTCCAAAGGACAATTTGGAGCCAGAGCCTGAATTAGGCTGGCAAAATTGTCCTCTGGAGAAGACTCTCTTGCTTGCTAATGACTATTGAGGACACCAAGGGAAGGTAGCCTCCTTAGCCCAAAATTATCCCTCAAGAATAATTCCTCCCCTCCTTATATTGACTTCTTCACACACATCAGTGGCCACATTTTTTTTCCAGAGACAGTAAGAAGTGCCACTTAACATCAATGCATACACGTGGGGACTGATTCATCACAGCAGAGCCATTAGAAGGAAATGCATTAGTCTTAATAGCAAGAACTGCACACACACACGGTCTCTTCCCAAGAAAGTTCTTAAATCCTGTGGGAGTCAGATGTCGGGAACAGTGAAATCAGCACAAGCAGACACTGTTTTTGACAGACAAGTCAGCAATCCATTGCCCAGATGTAATGTATTACGATAAATACCTTCTTGCTGTCTTGTGTATCATCTATACTCCTGTTCGTGGTGTAGTTATCAACACTCTTCAGTCTCAAACAGAAGATGGTCAGTGACCCTCCACATGTAGGCATTAAAAATATGATGGCTCCCTCCTCCTCCACTGCCCAGATTAGCTGGATGGGAGCTCCTCAGTCCTGAGAGACAAATCTGGCAGAAACTTGGCTTCTATGAAACCCTCATCCTGCTGACATGAACAGACTGTGGCGCAAGCCCAGAATGTGGTGGGAGACACCACCATCCCGCTGAGATCCACTACTCTGGTATTCCTCACTGAGAGTGTAGATACTGATCTGACTGCTCCATGGTCAGAGAGAGAAAGAAGCTGCAGAAACACGGGGTGGGGAGAGGAAGTATTCCTGAAGGCAGAAGCTTTTCCAACCCTAAAAATCAGAGATCACTTTCATTCTCTGTATAAGACAAGAGTTAATGTCCAATAAGTGACTGCTTGGGTTTTAGTATTACTAGGTACATTCTGCCACTAGCTCTGGAGGCAGATGCAGAATATTCTCAGAAAGAGAAGGAAAGAAAAAAGAAAAGTATACCTTGTGCACATTCAGCTTTCAGACACCCCTGGAGAATAACCTTTCTGTTTATCCATAAAACCGTGGATGGCGATCCACTACCCAATATTAGCCCATTAATATACTTCAATCATGACATCAAGCAGCTCCTGCTAGCAGTCAGAGGACATTTCATCTTTCAGGTTCATTAAATCTCTAGTCCTTCAGAAGAAGCTAAGTATCGTTCGGTTGATTAACACTAAATATGGTTATTACAACATGATTCTATCATGGAAAATTAACTATGACCAAGCCAGTTTCACAGATGCTACCAGGTAACAACTTTGGCTTGCCAAAAGTCAGCATTTCCATTCTTTGGGAAATTCTGATATTTCAAATCAAAACAAAATAACTTTTCTTCTGAATCAGAGTGAAAACAAAAAATAACTCAGCATAAAGACATTCCAAAGAATTATATCAACTATTCTGTATTTCAGTTAATAGGATTAGAAGTTATGATGAATATTTGAATGTGTTGCTCATCTATTTTTTGAAAACAAAATTAGCATCTTCCCCAGAAGATTTCAGTAGGAAAATATGGTTATGTCAGCAGACTAAGAAAATGTTCCACAGGAAATATTTCAGCCACCCTTCTCCGTTACAGAAGAACTGAACTACAAGTGAATATGTATGCTGTGGTACCTTCAGAGGTATTACCTCACACCCAATTTTCTTTCTCTTTTAATGTAGAATGGGAGGTCACTATTTTAGGGAATAATAATGTGTTTTCCTATTGCTGCTCTGTTGAACAGATCTCTCACAGAAATCTGTGAAGTCATCCTCACGTTTTTGTACACACCCATGACTCAGGATCGAACCCTTCAGGCATACCTCCTTGCTTGCATCATTGACTTGTTTGTATTCCTCTGCCATTAGAGTTGCATGTGGACACGTACTATTGTGTCTGTGAAAGCTTAATGATACCTGGAAAAGATTCTTTAAGATGATCTCACTGTTTTGCATTTATCCCCCTCTTATTTATGTTTTCACACATAATAGAAGCTGCTTTGTCTGCATGTGTAGTAAATTCGCCTCATTGTCTTACAACCTTGCTGTGAAAAGCTGTTAGAATTGATTCACAATAGGACCAACATTTCCATCAAGCAAATATCACTCTCGGCACCTGACAAATTGTGACACTGTTTTCAGAGTGACTGAATCAGAAACAAAGCTCCGGCTGGGTGCTGGGGTGGCGGGGAAGCCAACTGGTAAGGGCTTGGGGAAGGGGGTACCTGGCACAGCCACTGCACGGAGAGCGAGGGTATGCTCCCGGGCATGGCTCAGCTGCAAGACCTGGGAGATCCCCATGCTCTCCGGCTGCGATTCCCAGAGCGAGTGGGTGGGAAAACTGACTTGCCAGGGAACAGCTTTTTGTGACAGCAGGCTGCTTCTCTCACTGGAAGGGAATTAACATCTTTCTCTTTTTTCAGCCTTTGGATCAGAACAGGCAAATTTGGGCTATAATTTTCCATCCCAGCTTATTTCCTCCTCCTTTTCTCTCTGTTTCATATCACTAATGGCCTCTTGCAAACTTGGAAAATTTACTGTGTTAAAGCATTACCTAGTGCACTTTAAGCCATGCTTCACACCCTCCCTTCTTTTCCTCACCTTAATTGCTTGTGACCCACTGGAAATGTCTGTCTTTGGTCAGCTGAAGGGCCCAAAAGTCTGGGCTGAAATGATCAAAACTTATTTTAATGACCAGCAGATCCATCAAACATAAGCAGATGGGAGAAGCAGGCATAGCCTGAGCTTCCAGAGCCAACTGGGAGCCCACATCCACATCCTCCAGGAGACCTTCAGCTGCAGCTTTCATTTAGTACATTGTGCAGCAGCAAAGAGTAGCACAATAAGGTCATTGGTGGCAGAAAGGCAAGGCCATCTGGTACCTTGGCAGTTCATGTGTGAAAGAGAACAATCTCTGAATTTCAGGAAGAAAAAGGCATGAGTAATCCCAGGATGAAGGCCAAAGACCAAAAGAAAGTGAATTACCTTCCTTTTCTGCTAAGTCAGGAGAGAGGTGCAGTCCATGTGTAATGGAAAACTTCATTGCTGCTGTCTATGCTACAACTTTCCTTAAATAAACAAAGGTTTTTATCAGTTAGGGAGCTAGCAGGTATGAACGCAGCTCTTTCACAGACATGGGTCAGCTCCCGACTTCCTTCCATCTCCCTCCCAAAATTAGTCACCCCATTTTCTGTTCCAGCAGAGAGAGAGCAGGAGCCATGAAGAGAGAGGAACCCCACACAGGGGTTCAGCAGCCGTGGCTTACTATTTCTCTGTATTCACTTTGCATGCTTGTTTTATCTGACTTCTGTACAAGAGCAGGTACTAATATGAATGCTAAGCTCAAAGTCTTTTTTAGAAAAAAGGGAATTGGAAATGTAAGCAGCCATTGTATGAACGTGCTGAATATATTTTCACAGCCCTATCAGAGTTGATGACAGAATTACATTTGGTTGCTTTTCCTTCTGCACTTAAGGAGGCGGGGAGGAAGAGAGAAGACCATATTGCCCAGCCCAGGGATTAAAAGAGGCTTTCCTTTAAAATGTTCTGTTATCTGATCTCTCACATTTTCACCAGGCTCAAGGTGAAAATTGGGAATAATGCATTACTTGGTCTTTAATACACTGACTCTGGGAGACTACATCTGAGGAAATTAAAAATATTTGTGTGTCACATGGAAGATCTCTTCTGGCTACCAGTAATAGCCATCAGAGAGAGCTTAGCTCTGTGCCTGTCATAAAAGAAGGAAAAAAAATGAGTAGAACTTACTTCATTAAAAAAAAAAAAATGAAGAAGAAGAAAGAAAGAAAGAAATCATCACATGAGGTTTTTCTAAGACATGTTCATTAATGGGAGAGCTGAGCTCACAAGCTCTCTGGGTCCATCCTGCCCTGGGAAGCATCTCACAGAGTGGCTTCCAGCTTGAATCTGCCTACGCGCTTGAGTGAGCACATGTAATGCTTGGAAAGGCCATACTTGGCTTTTGTTGATGGTCATCACATTCCCAAGAAGGGTGAGGCAGCGGTCTGCACAGAAACTTGCTGAGGGCTGGGAGAGTCCAGGCTATTCCCAGGAGGAAAACACATGCAGTATCCTTTCTGGAAAGCAGAAAAGCTGTGCTCCAGCCAGCCCTCCCACTGGGGGGGCACCTATGCCCTCCAGGCCAGACTGTCAACAGCCATCCCTGCTGAGGGTTAGCTTTTCTCCCTTTCAAATGGATTAATGTTTGATAGGTAAGAAGATGTTACAGGACAGAACAGTCACTGCTAGCTCACTTGTCTGAATCCCATCAAGTTGTTAGTTCCTGAACACAGCCCACAAGATTTGTGAGGGGGCATCTCGACTGCTATATTGGTCTCAGTCCAGCCAGTAATTGCCCCAGCATCACAGCCAACATGTCATCCCTCCTACTATCCACTGAGAGAAAAGAAAATAAGAGCTGACAAGACAGAGACCAAGTAACCCAATGCTCAGTAAGTTTGCTGTTTACCCCGGATCATAGCACGTTTGTCAAATGATGATATGGCCCACATCAGACTCAGTGAGATGAAAAAACATTGTTCCAACCTGAACAGCAAATAGGAAATCGAGATTCATAAGGCCAAAAGAGTCCATCCAAGTATCACAACGCTACTCCGTATTCAAGCCACTGAGTCTACTCTAGTACTGTTTGTCATGCATCAACAGGGTCTGCTGAGCACTTTTCAGCATTCCTTCAACAATTTAAGAAGCCTGAAAAGCTGAAGAATGCAACTGTTGCATCCTTCCTTTTGCCATAGGTTTGCATTACAGTGACTCAGAGAAGTCCAAAAACTGTCTCTATCTTTATATCCAATTGCACTTACATAATGTACATAACTACTTCGCAACCACTGCAACATACTCTTCCACAATAGAGCTTGAAAAAAATCCATTACTACAAATCTACAAATGGAAAGGGAGAAAGGAAGCAGCCTATCATGAGCATCTTGATAGTAAAGC
Organism: Chauna torquata; assembly: GCA_013399475.1. Taxonomy (NCBI): domain Eukaryota; kingdom Metazoa; phylum Chordata; class Aves; order Anseriformes; family Anhimidae; genus Chauna; species Chauna torquata. Next base: position 182,159 of record VXAL01017311.1, read on the forward strand.
ATCAGAGATGCAGCACCAGCCTATAGAGATCAGACTGGCCATGGCAGACAGGAAAAAACCTGTTGGAGCAAGCTGAATAATTTAAACCTAACTTTGTAGAATGTGAAGTACAGTATTCATGTAGCTGTGCGCTCTTCATTCAGTGTACCATGCACCACACAGATACATAAACCCACACAAAGCACCGGTGTATTGGCAGGAGTCAGGAAAAAGCCAAAAGCACGCTGCAAGACTGAAGATAGAGCAGCAAAGGCAAGCTACAGAATGAGAAGGGAGAAGGAGCAGCTCAAAAAACTAAAGAAATCTAGGAATTCTCTTGCAGTAAAAACTGGTCAGGGATAATACAGTGAGAAATGGCCTGCTCCAAAGCAAAATATACTGCCCTGCAAAAGTGACACTTGCAACTGTTGGCTACCTGCAGAGGTAAAATGAAGAATAGCTTAAGTTCCTCTCATCTAATGGAAGGCCACCCGCAACCAAACATGCCAGCTGCATCAGCAGCTGCTAGTTCCTTCTTCAATGTCTTTTTCAGGCTAAAACTTGGAGGCAACTCTAGCACTGGCAGCAAAGGATCCTATGAGCACAAGCAGCTGGCAATACACTGGTACTGGATATCCCTTAAGGTAATAGCATCAAAATAGCACTTTTCTTCTGTTTCCTATCTACATAGGTTTTTAACATGTGAGTTGTCTCAGCGTCTCAACTTACGACTAACCTCAAAAACTCATAATGAAACTTTATTCACATCTTTGGCATTTCACTTGTTCCACAGGAGAGTCTATTGCCTTCTAGAACATCATCTTGAAACCATAGATCAGGCTAACATCAGCAATTAATACCCAAGGACCAGCATAGCATGCACCTACACATGGCATTTCATTGCCTTCAGAGAACCTGCAGGATGCGGCGCTCAAGTTGGAATGAAACTCGATGTGTTTTCTCAACAAAAGGATGTACTCCTGGGATCATTCACTAATTGGATAAAAGCATAAGAACTACCCCATTACCATCCCTAGAGGAAACTCATTAGCAACCTAATGAAATAAAGTGATGACAGGAAGGTATTTTCTCATCATCTTTTAATGCTAACAGGCTTCAAAGCCATTTCACTTCCTCACCCTGTCCTATGGTGCCCAGAAACCCCACGGCACCTCTCAGAGCATCACAGACAGTCCCCTCTCCTGCATATTACACAGCATCAGGGAGCGGTTTCAGAGCACAGAGGGATTCTAAGTTGTCCAGCTCATCATCTTTGATGAATCTGTGCAATTGAAGCTTAATCCCTGCCCCACTTGGAAAATGTTCCCCAGTGGGTCAAGTTTCCTGATGAGTCATACAGCTCAGAAGGCATATAATCCAACTATTAAGGGTTTCACCATTTGTTTTTAAGAAAAGTCAAGCTCAGAAACATTTGAAAGAAATTACAAATATGAAATGAACACTGCATAAGCGCAGCACTTTTTATAAGGTTCTGTATTAAAGGAGAATTTCTTTTTCTCCTCCTGTAAAAAATGTCAGGTCATACCCCCAAACACTTGTGTATTGTAGATCTAAAGTATGTTCGGTGAGGGCTAGACATATTAAACACATTATTTAGTAATGGAGGGGGAGAAATTAGGAATTTTTAATCCATCTGAAGAAGATAACACAAAGTAAGACAAGGTATTCACCTACTATTTTTCCACTATACGCACCTACATCTCTCATCCCCAGTCAAACACTTCCATCTAAGTCCCTGAACATTCAAAAAGAGCCCACATCTGTCCACCAAGGGCTCTTACATATTGTCGTACAACCTAGGCCATCAATATTATTCGTCTCTGCAATGGATCTCTAGCCTAGCTGAGGCTATAGGGCAGCCAGTGGCACCACTCCGATCCCAGTGAGTAAACTCATTGCCGACGGCATATGCCTCATCGGCAGCCTGAGAAAGTAACATCCTACGTCTACTAACACCCCATGTTTATCCACAAAGGTACACAGGAGGAGCAATGATGCAGAAAGTCAGTATATGCCTCAGTTAGACACCTCTATTCTCTCTAAATATGTGGCCGTTTGTCTACGACAATGGAGATTAGTGTTACGTAGTATGTAGGGCCAGTGATCTGGAAAGCTTTCTAGGAGGAACTGAAAACCACTACCCCTCAAAGTGCAGACAGACCAGATGATAAAAAGCAGTTTCCCGTTATGAACTGTAATTTTTGAAGGTAGATAAGCTTTCAAGCACCTGTTAATCAGAAGGGGAGCCTGGCAGTGCCATTCAGAGCTGCACTTAAAGGGAAATCCAGGACTGAAAGGTTCAGGACCTCATGACCAAGACTTTTTCTAGAATAAGTGTTTCAAACTATTGGGTTTCCTCAAAAAAATGCAGTACAGAAGGTATGGGGGAAATATCAGACTCAGTCCCAGGGCATAGACAAGCCAAGTCCTGCACCCACTTACTTTGTCAAGAATGCTGTAATTAGTGACAATTAGAACAAATTAATGCATCTTACCCTTGCCCTCACCAAACCCTTCTCTACCTTTAAGCTGAGACATTTTATTGAGTTTGTTGGAGGTGCTAGGAAATTCAGGACAACCAGTTAGTGCTCCATGGCAGCCTCAGGCTAGCGTAGCTCTTTAAAAAAATGAACTGTCCCACTTGCTCCCTGCACAAATTATTCAGAGGCAAAACTTGGGAATATGGTACCTGCTAACGAGATCAAATTACAGTATTCGTGCACAGATGTCCTCTGCTGCTTCCCCAAATTTCAGGTTTTCTCTGAAAGTTGCAGTTTTGGTTCTTCCCCCCCTTTTAACCTAGAAGAGAGGCTTGCTGTTAGAGCTAGGGTTGAGGACCCATTTCCAGTTTGGCACACAACTTGAATAAGTCACTGAGTCTTTCTCTGTCTCAGCTTTCTCCATCCGTAAGGCTGTAATCCATAAGTGGTAGCACCTACCTAACAAAGGCAGTGCAGAACCTGACTATTTGTAAATACACTTTAAAAAACAGACACAGTACAATGGACAAGTAGTAGATTTTCTGCTTAAGGTAAGGATCCAACCAACACACCAGATTTTCTCATGTTAAAAAGAAACAAACCATTGTTCCTTGGCACTACACTGTCTCCTGCTCCATTCACGGTTCTCATGCGCAGACAGGGGGACTAAGGTCTGTTGTAGCTGAAACGCAATTGTAGTGAAATTTAAGGTGAAATGCCCCATTTCCCTTCCTAACCACCGTCACCCCAAGCCCAGCATTGTCCTCAGAGAGAGGTTCAGGCACAGTTTGGACAGGGAAGGCTGTGCAGGAGCGTGGCCAGCCTGAGCCAGCACATGCTAGGTAAGGCGGCGTGGGTGCTAGGGCTGCACATATGATAGTCCTCACCAATGAAATCTTTCCTGAACTCACTTCATAAGCAAAATGCAGATATCAAGTTTCCAGAGAGGTGGAGGGTGGAGAAGAAAGCCTTTTCGAGTTGACTGAGTTTCTGTCAGCCTGCTTGCTGGCAGCACCAGGTGGGTTGCATGTGCATCAGTGATGGCCTGACCAGAAGCTCAGCACAGAACTGAGGGACTGCCACGACATGGGCACCAGGGCAGCAGTTGTACCCAGCACACCTGCGCTGAGAGAAGCAGGAAAGAGAAATAGAAAGTAGTATAGACTGAAATGAGAGCTGAAACCAGAGAGACCAGGTGGCTTTAGATATGGCTACGGTCCCTGGACTCAGCTCTTTCAGTCAGACCCAAAGACTAACATTTTATACGCATAAATGCATGTTACCTCTGCAGAAAGACATTTAAATAAAGCGAGGAAAACTGCACACAGTACACTGGAATTAGCAACATAACGGCAACCCTTCAGCTTATGTTCCTGTGCGTTTTCACAGAGCACACACCCAAGCCCCCACAGACACAGCCCACCCTGGCACGCTGTCCTTGGCGCACACAAAATTATTTACTAGAAAGTATAGGTGATTTTCCCATATAGCTGCAACATGGAAAACACACGGTGGAGTCCTCCGCGTCCATGTCCTGTCACACACCTTCCTTCACCCTGAGCTTATTCACCATGACATTGCCTGACCCACAAACCAACAAATACCCAGCACTGGCGCCCATGGACGCGCCCATGGACGCTGCACGTACACGTGCACATACGCAAGCTTCTCTCAGTGTACTTTTACACCTTTTTTCATACACACCCCATCCCACACAGGTTTTCTCCGTTAAGAGTGACAAATGATCAAACCATTCAAAAACTGAAAGAGCACAAGAGGGGAAAAAGTAAAGGCTTTGAGACATGCAAGTGAAGAGTATAACTAAGTTAACATGTCTCTTCCACTTACAAAGGGTTAATAAAAAGTTGGGGGGTTGGGAGGGTCGGGGCGAGAGAAAGGAGATCCAAATTTCCACATCCATTTACTCCAAGGTGAGGTTCCTCATAGTCAGTTCTGAAACTAGAAGTGGCCACAACGCTGCAAGCCTCCCTTACCCAATTTTCTTCTCCCCCACTCCTTTTCCTTAACATCTGGAGAATCCTTCAGCTGACTGCCAGTGTCTCATACCCAGGCTGTGAAGTAGAAGAGCACAGAAGAGAGTTGCATGTATGCATCACCTCCCCGATATCCTGGTCAAGTTGCCGAGTTTGTCAAATAAAAAAAACTGCCAAAAGCCTGGAGAAGCTTCAAGCAAATCCTTTGATCAGCCCCATGACTGACCCTGGCGAGAAGTGCCTACCCGCTCCTTTCTTCCAAAGGACTAGCCAGAACAGCAGCGCCTTTCCACCTCATCAAACTCAGGTGGCAGCTGATTCAGCATTTATTACCTGATAACATCTTCCATCCACAAGAGTCCCAGGGCAGTCTGAGCCCACACGTCTGTGTCAGTGCTACACAACAGCTTTATCATGCGCTCATAGAGGCTCCCCCTTTCAAATCCCTTCTGCATTTATCTACTTCTGAGCACATGCGTAATGCCATTGCTGTGCACACATAGCTTTACTCAGAATTATCACTCATAACGTCTTTTTGCAAGTACTGCTAACTTCATATAAAAAGAGACAATGGAAGAGGCATGCTCTAAATTCAAAGACACAATCCTTTTATTTTGTGTGACCTAGAGACATTGATGGCCAGCTTTGCAACCATATCTCTAAGTCAGTAGGGAATTTTAAACGTAAACCTGTTTTTCCTATGGTATCAGTCTTGTTTCTGAACTGTTCTAGCCTTTTTCTATATTTGTTCCAACACAGAGCTTCCATTTCTTTCCTCAAAGCTTTATGTAAAAAAGACAGCTTTATGAAGGCCCCTTCATGTACCTAAAAATGAGAAGTTGTGTCCTTTGAGAGAAAATGATAAAGCAGTTATGGATGTTTTGGGTGACAAAGTAAATTGAGTCACTGTTATGCGAGTGGGTGGTACCAACTCTGTACAGTACATACCCGAAACTCTAACAAAGAAAGGTGTAAGCAGATCTTACAAGATTAGGCCAGAGAGTGAAAATTATTTTCTTGACATTTGATAGAAGATAAAAATTCATCCATCTTCTTCATGCAGAACAACCTCACTAATCCACAGAAACAGGACTTATTAAGATTCAAGGAAACCTGAGTATAAGAAATCAACACAATCAAAAGATCAACAGGTTGTGTTGGATGTTTTCATTTTTACAAATGTCAGTCAGCTTTAATTATTTATAATGCTTCACAGTATACTAGTAAATGCTGTCATATTTCATAAAATAATTAAGTCTTAGTAATAGGAGACACCTCTACCATTCTGTCTCTATTTAATATTTGCTGAGAAGTGATGTGAGTCCTATGATCATTATCACATCTGTAAATAAATGAAGCAAAAACCAAGGATGTTTCCTCTCCTTAAGTTTCTATTTTGGTCCAAGGACGTGTTTGCAGCCCCAGGTATTCATATTCTCTGTCTTATCCAAACGCATCAGCAGTGACAAGGTCTGTTTAACTGGGGAACTTCCCAGGATTTCTCTGCCACTACTTTTCCCCTGCAAACGCAGGAACAAAATCCACTCTAAAATCACTCCAGCCCCTTTTTGCCAGAACAACTAACCATGTATCGCTGATGGTGCAGGAGGAGAGGTCAGGTTTATTCTTGGCTTGTTTGCAGACCTGCCCACTTAATTCAGGGGGGGAGCACACAAAGCACGTCCCAAAGAGCTTTTCTTGGCTGGTCAGAGAGAAGCATCAGGCGCAGAAACTGAACCCGCCTGTTTCAGACGGAGACATCTCTGAGCGGAACGGACACAGCAAGCTGAGAACACCACCACCTCCAGCCACCTCCATTACTAAAAGTGAAACTTGGCGTCTCCTGCTCAGGCGAGCCACCTCAGCCAAGCAACAAGCGTGACAAGCAAGCCACCAGTCTGCTCCATACCAGCAGCGTGCCACCCTGCAGTGATTCCTAACGGCCCCAGTGCTGGGAATCGGCCTAGAGAATCCTAAAGTCTGCCACACGCTGCATCAGGCAGGATTCCTCCGCTTGGTCAAAGTGAGATTACGTTTCTCTAGATAAACTATTCCCTTGTGACAAATGTTTGCCAAACACCACTTGAGCTCTCGCAAGAGGGCCATTAAAACTTCAAACTTACAACTTTGTTTTTATTTCCAGTGCCACTAACCAAGATTCCCTGGATTTCTAGATAATAAATATTAAGAAATTAAAAACCATTTGCATTATTGATGGCTTGGGTTTGTTTTTGTTCAGGTTTTGTTGTTGTTGCTGTTGTTTTTTGGACCTTTTACTATTTCTTTAAGCTTAAACAATTAAAATAGGATGACTATTTTCAGATGACGTTCTTAGAGCTGCAAGCACCTGCAGGAAATCTGTAGGACGAAGTTTTATTTCTCAAGTTTTCTGTAGCTATAGCCTTTTATTGTGAAAATATTCTTATTGAGCTTCTCTTTGGTAAAATCTGAATTTCTCTATTTCAAAAATTATTTTGGGGAAAGTTACATTCATGTTTATTTTAGCTAAAAGAGACCATGGAGTTCTTCACAAAACTTTGCAGTGACAAAAATGATGAAAATTTAAAGGAAGGAAAATTTTGCCTACAGCTCTTGTGTCACAGTACCCGGTAAATATTCAGCCAGGTCTATTAATAGAAGAGGTAAATACTACTGCAAGAACCGGTCAATCTGAAGAGAGCATTTCTCTTCAGCAGGGGTACATATTTGACTCACTTCGCCACCCCACCTCCCCAATTTGCCAATTTCTTTGCAGTGACTTCGAGTTCTATTAGAGAAAAAAAATATTTTTCTACCTGAGCCCATGGTTCAGATTTCTAAGCAGAACAGCCAAAGAGTCTTTAAGATGCTTAATTCCATATCTGTAGGGTAAAAATTATGCCTAGAAACAGCTGCTTATCTGTTGGCGTCCTGAAGTTAGCATCCAACTATTAAGTAGGTTGCCCTCATTTAAGTGCACGAGGCTGAAAAGGGCGACCCTTTGTCTCAGCCTTCATTTAGCTTGCACAGGGACCAGCTCTGCAAGATGCCCCTCACCAAGGGAAGGACACTTCGGATTGCAGACACCCCCCTGCCCCCTCCCAGCCCAGCCCCGCACTGGGACGAGCGGTACGTCCCAGCTGCGGCAGCACCGCCGATCACAGCATCGTGCATCGGGAAGGGCCGTCGCCCCACGGCAAATTAAGATCTGCTTAAGTAATGTGTGTCGGCAACACGTGCACGCACGCTTTAAAGCCATTAGCTCACGCACAAGCACAGTTAGCTGGCGTATCCCCACTATGTATGTATACATGACTACATCACGTTACTAGAACGAAAAGAGCAAACAAACATCTATTCTTAAAGGAATTAAGAGCTTTCGGTGCAGGCAAAGAGCTTTGGGAACGTTGGATGTAAGGTGGGTATGTGATGGCTGGGAACGCAGCAAGGTCAACGGGGCGTTGGAGCTCCCTGTGCGACACACCAGTAGTATTTAAAGCAAGTTTTTCCTCTAAATCGGAAAAACTTATGGCTTGATATGGGAAACATGCATGCTTAATGTATGTATGTACCACACAAATTCAGTACATTTTAGCACAGCCGTTTCTGCATTGTAAGCCACCGGCCACGTCAGTGCAAAACATTTTTTTCTGAACCATGTTGCTCATGTTTTTGGTACAATTCTGGAGACACTAACACGTTATTCATACGCAGTAACTGTTTCATTAGTTAAATAGATCTGCTTTAAAATAAAACCTCAGCTGTTTAACAACAAAAAATTAGGGGGAAAAAAGAGATAATACTTGAAGCCAAATTCAGGTAAATCATAGTTACTTGATAGGGAGTGATTAATTAGTACAGGAAGTATTTTTCTTCCCCTGCTTTCCTTTTTTCCCTTATAGCAATACCTTGGCCTCTCTTTCAGCCACCTATTTCATTTCTTCAGTTGTCACCCATAGCATTGTTACATGCGTTTTCCGATATCTGTATTATTTTAAGCAAGTTCCAATTGTGTTTTTGTCTGTTCATGTAAATACAGATGTATGGGTGTATGTCAATGTAACACACCTACACAGAGAATCCTAAATGAGCTGTTTGAAAGTCAGTGTGAAGCCTTGAATAACTTTTATTGTACTAGTAGATAAGGGAGGCCAAGTAACAACATAAATAGATTTTCCTGTATATAATAATCATTTACAAGTGTATTTCAACACCAGAATTTACAGAGATAGTGGCAGCAATTTAAGGAGGCTGGGGGATGTGGGGTGTGGTCCTTTGTGAAAGTCTTCCACTCTTCTATCTACTCAGATCCTTCCTATGGATAAATGAGAGCGCACACATTTGTAGAAAACCAGTTCCAAAAGAAAAGATGTGGAAATCCAAGGATGCAAAGAAAATGTACTTTCTTGCACATAGCCTAAGTCAAATGGAATCAGTAATACGCATCAAGAGATGCTTAGGAAAAGACTTTCATATCTAGAGATTCAGGAATTGTTGTACACCTGCCTAGCTGGAGGAAGAGAAAGACGGGGCAGAAGAGAAATAAATCTACATTTCCTCCTATTAGCAATTGTTATGAAACTCTTACAAATACACACCGTGCAGAAAACTTCAAGAACACCCACGGCTTTAGCACACTCCTAGATAATCTAGAGAACAGGACATTACAAACAGATTTTACTGTCCCTCTCCCCCCTTTTCAAAAAGGGAAGATGCCAAAACTAATGAAATAAAAGTGAAAACATGCAGCCCGAGTAGAAGCACCTTCAAAATGTACTGCAAACCCCATGCCTTCTCTACCAAGAGCAGACCCATTAGCAAATCTGCCTCATTAGCGGTTACTTCAATAGCCCACCTACAGAATCTGCCTTTACCTGCAATAGACAGCTTGCTGCTAAATGGCATATGCTAGAAGAACTAGCAGGATATAGATGCAAAAGTACCGAGGGGTTACTGATGTAATGCCTTTTAGGTGTCCAGCAAGTTTTCCTTTTCACGTCACTCACCTTATTGAGTCTAGTATGAATCACCCCAAACTTTACACTCACCAGCAAGGCCATCAGCCTTACGGGGAAGTCTCTCTGCATACATGAAGTTCTATACAAAACTTCAGCAATGAAGAGTGTTTCATTATACCATTTTTAAGCTCTACCACATGCGGAGACTCACGTCATTATTAACCTATCTCAGATGTAAGCTGACAGCATGAACACAAAAAAAAAGTCCGTGTTAGGTAAGAATCTCCCCTACCTACAGCTAGAAGCACTCTTTTCTTGCAGAGACAAAATAAGTGGCAGCTCTGTGTTTTCTACCCTCTCAGTTAAGAGAGCTCATCCCTAGCACACTAGAACACCAGTAACTGATGGCGTGCTGCCTCCGCTGGGGCTACGCAGCCAGAATTAGGTAAGACTGAAGAACTTTTTTGCATTAAGCTTCTCAGACAGCAATTGCTTTCAGCAGCTGCTGACTGTTAACAGATTACAGGTGGTAACAGAAAAGCAGACAAACCCCATTGGCTACCTATTCATACAGGTGCATTTACAGAAGGAAGAAACCAGTTTATTTGGCAGCAAAAGTACAGGATAAATGCACAGCAGCAAAAATACAAGACCCTGGTTATGAAAGCAACACCCTGCCTCGGTTCTGGCGTTTCGTACACCACCATGGCAGCAGGCTCCCAGCCCTTGGTCCGCAGCCACGCGCGTGGGTGTGGGCCACGACAGCCCACCTGTCTTGTCAACCACTGGGCTTACATAACGCTGCCGGCACGGGTGGGAGCGGGCACGGAGAGGAGACCTGCACTCCGTGGCTCTTCGCAGAGGGAAGCCCCTCTCGGGAGCAGCGGTGCCAGAAGAAAGGTTTTTCTCATCCCTTCGGCGAGCTTTTGGTGGCCCCAGGAACAAAAGCAGCCGTGTTTTCGTTGAGAATAGCAAAGCGTAATGATGGATCTATTCTCCTGGCAGCCAGGCAAGGTTTCTGACCGTCTTCGAGTAACTCTGAAGTTCGCACACGTACACCGTCCCCCTGCCCATTTCCTCTAGCGCTGCCGAGCCGGACGAGCACCGCAAACCCGACGGCAGCGGCGGGGCGGGGGGCCGGTGGCTGGCTTAACGGAATGCCGATGCGGGAGGCTCTTTGTGCTTGCGGGAGGAAGAGAAAGAGCCCCCGGGCTCCGGGGCGCTGCCCTCCCGCCGCTGCCCGGCCGCA
>VXAL01017311.1:193285-279573 GCA_013399475.1 Chauna torquata
CGCGGGAGAGGTGCCCGGGGGAGGGAGCGCTGCGGGGCGCGGGTGCCCGGCGGCCTCCCCGGGCTGCCCCCCGCTGCCGCAGCCCGGTCCGAGCAGCCCGCCGCGGAGAGCTGGCCTCATCACCAGCACCGCGGCTCCTGGTAGTAAAATGTTTGTCCTCCCACCGCGTTGGCCCCTTCTCCCCTCTGTTCTCTGGGAAGCTAAGAGAAGCGCTTGAGGCGGGCCTCGGCGTGGGACTCTTCAGGCACACGAGCCAGCGGTGGCAGTGAGGCTAGAGGGAATGGAAAAGGTCAAGGTCTGGGACTATTCAGAAACTACAGCACACGTTATGCTCAGCCAGCGCTTTATCTTCTGCATCCCAAACTCACCCATGGCAATGCGGTCCAGAATAGAAAGCTGTAAGACAGAAAAAAAGAGGAGAATCCTGAACAGTAGCACGCTCCTGAGAAGGCAAACCCCACAGGAACACGTTTCTTGCAGGGCTTCCATGAGTGGCCTCTTTCCTTCTTTTGCTCCTCCTTTTGCACCAGCACAGCCCATGACAAAACCCAAAGCCACACAGGTAAGCAGCATTTACGTGCTGCTATAGGCACCAGAGTGCAAATATTGTAAAATCTTGGGTGTAAGTGAACCAGAATTGGTTCTTGAAACCTGAGTTTTGCTCCTTGTCCAAGCCTATTTAAAGATTCAGCTTATCCATACTTAGCACACATCATGTATATATCTTTTGCTTCAGTAATGACAGGCTCTCCAAGCTGTCCAACTAACATTTTCTGTCCCCTGTTGGCAGTAGAGAAGGGTGATGAAAAGTGTATCTTTCTACTACAGTTCAAACATTTTAAAAGTTTAGCCAACTTTCAAAATGATATTCTATCCATATGCGTGTATTATCTATATGCACAAGCTTCCCCTAATCTGTACATAATTTTTCTCCCCCAAACCTCAGAATACTTTCAGTTACTAATGAAGCACATACATAGAAGAAAGCACGATTAAACAATGTAAAACATGGCTTAGGAGAAGCAAAACTAAAGCTGTTATGCAGAACTGTTAAAAGAATGTCTGGGTCCTGCTCTCAGCTGCATGCAGAGAGCTGTGCAAAGCAGCATGGAGCTCTGTTGAGTGCAAACCAGCACGGAGCTCCGCTGAAACCATCCCTGCCTTCTCCATGCAGAGCTGGGACCTCAGTCAGAAAGTCACCAGATGAAATTCCAGGGAAACTAGCAGCCAATATTGCTAGTGAAAGCATCCAGTTTAAGAGCACGTGGCAACTCTTTTCACAGAAAGAAGCTTAAACATTGTGAGATGGAACCGTCAAAGATCAGTTCAGACCTATCCCAAAATCCAGCTTCAGGGATGAGGAGCGTTGCCGTAAGCGATTCTCTAGTCATTTAAAGTATCTTTGAGGTTTTGTTGCAGTTGAAAACCATATGCTCTGTTGCCCTGGCGAGATGCCAGTGGCATGTGCAAAAACACTTTTAATTCCAAATGAATTTTGCACTTGGAGAGCAGAACAGCGTGCATCATCTCACATCTCTACTCCTTCAGCCTTTGGTCCATGACAGAACAGCTCTGCCCCAGGAGACTGCTCCGACCGCCCCTGAGCACCTGGTGCACAGCCCAACAGCAGATGAGAATTCCCTAACCCCCCCTTCAGCTATCAGCCACGCACTGAGCCACGTGCTCCTTCTCCAGCAGAAACCATGCTGTGGCTCCTACTTGCCAGTAACAATTTTGCCCACATGACTGCAATTACACCGTGCTCTGGGATTACCTGTTTTTCCTCTTACTGCTGCGATTTGCATGACTCATTTGCAACATGAAGTGCTAAGGCAACTTCCCATACCTTTTGCTGAATGTGAGCAATTATGAGAGAATCTGAGGCTAGAGAAGGAAAGCCCTGCTTACACAATAACACCTGTGGCATAGCTGTCAACTCCTGTGGTTTTAGAAAGGTAGCAACAGCAGAAACTTCCTCAGGTTTGCTCACAGATGTGTCCGCAGACCTACTGCTGGACCAGCGGGAAAGGGTGAGCACAGAAATAGACTTCCAGCATGTCTTGCCAATATCTGGGAGCGTCGCGCTTGCAAAAGCCTGAATTCCCACAGCCGGTATCTCATTTCCCAAGATGGCAACTCTGCCAGGGCTCAGTCGTGGGGACCCCAGGAGCACTGCGCATCAGTGCGGTGACCCCCCGCTCACCTGGGAGCGCTGACGAGCTTCAGCAGCTGGCAAGCTCTTCTCCTGAGTGGAAACTTATTGCCGTTCTGCATGCCATGAATAGCAGGGTGGATGGTGAGAATGAAGCAGGAAACGCGGAGAAAGGAGAGAATTCGGTCTTTCGGAGTCAAGCCAAGAGAAGGAGGTTTATTCCATAACTCACATGCCTGCTAAATCCCATTCTGAACGCTCCAGTGTGCATAGGCTGCGTGCACTGCCCTAAGTTTTATTCAGAATGGGAGGGTCTGAAAATCCTGTTCCTTACAGTAAAGAGGTGAATATATGAAAAGAAGTGGGGAAGAAAGAGGGGGGATAACTTTACTTGTTTGGTGTGCCAGGCTGGCCGGCAAGAAGTGAGTCTACTTGAAAGGTCCGTACTCCTTAAGGTCAAACAAAACTCACCCTCAAGATAACGCAGCTGGCTCCAGGAAAACATACAACAAATATTTATAGACACACACTTGCACACAACACTGTACGTATGTATTTGCATCCATGCAATTATTTTGACCGTGATTGAAACTGCAGCCGGCCTCCCTCCCCAAATCCAGTGCAGACTGATATGCCCACCAGATCATTCACTTGTGGTCAGCACTTGAACTTCAAACAGAGCGCTGCTTATCCATCAGGGAGCTGATGGTGGCTGAGGCGATGTGGCAATCTGCCCTCACCTCCACAGCTTCTCCTGCTGGGCAGAGCAGCCTCACCATGCTGTTTGCCAGGGCTGGCTCTGATTAGCTGTCTGGTGAGCTTCTGCTTTCTGCTGCATTCTATTTTTTTTCTTTTTTTAACCAATTTTCAGCTATTTCAGAGCACTGCTCCCCTTTCTGCGTGTAGGCTGGCACAGCTAGAAATAGTCCCTGGTTCCTGTTGCTAAGGTGTTCAGTGGTGGTGACAACAAGGACCCGATCCTGGCTTGGAAGCACCATGGTGCTGTCCCCTCGCAAAATCCACAGATCAAGCGCAGGTATTCACCAAACAGGTTTAAAAAGCAGGCTAACCAGAACCCAAGCACTACTTCAGCAAATGGAAGTGAGACAACCCAGCAAACATGGACTTGCTCTACAATGACCACTTTTTTCTCAGTTGTGTCACAGCAAAGACAAGGGCCAGACCATGCATTTTCACAGATACACAGAAAAAAGTAATTTTATAGCAACATATAGAGCTCATGTAAATACAGCTTAAGATTAATTCAGTTATAAAAAGTTAAACAAGTAATTCCTTATAACATGGCTCCTGCGTGGACTGTGTGAAGCCCTTTGAGACAGCACCAAGAAAATGAGAAACCAAATCATTCACTTCAACTTTTTCAAGCACAGAGTGGAGGGAGACAAGGCACACAAGCATCATTCATTCTACAAGAAGCAAAATATGCTTTTGTTTCTAATTACCAGCTCCTCCAGATCTCCTTGCTTTGGTTTATCTTTATGTAGAAGAGAAAACCACCATTGGCCCCATTTCACAGACCGCGAAACTGAAGCATGGAGAAGAGTCAGCCAAGTTCACCAGCGTGCCACGAGCAGGGCCAGACCAAGGAGCTCATTTCCTCACTCCCTACACAGTGCTTGCTCTCTGTGTGGCTACTGAAGAACACTTATTTATGGCAAAGGTGTAAGCTTTTGCGCACTGCTTCTAAACTCCTATCTAATGAGGTCCATATATCTAAAAAGCCCAAAGCAAACAAACAAGGAAAGAGAGCACTGGTGATGGATTCTCCGTGAAACATCTGCAGGGTTGCTGAAGTCCAAGTGATTGTAGAATAGGCATGAGGCTTATACAAGAGCAAAGGGTGAAGACTTACTACCCAAACCATGCCGGGAGAGGCATTTCCAAGCTGCATTGCATCCTTCCTCCTGCCCTGCAGTGGGAATCAGCCTGAGGAAGAGTATCAACATTCAGCCTTGAAACCAGCAGCATGCTTTTCAAAGAACAGCACGTACCGAAGGGTGATAGGTAGCGAGCTCGACAGCTCATCACCCAGCATTTCTCCATTGTGTGGGGGGGTTTCTTTTTTAATCACAGACTCCCTGCAGCATCGCCCGCTGTATGATGCTTTAAGGGTAATGCTGAAGCCTGATGAGATTTTTAACCAATCATTAATCACCAGTTGGTATTTTGTAGTCTCAGAGGAACTGAGCTCAGCTAAAACTAAGCTGAGGGTAACTTCCCCGATCAGTTACGGTCTAACGATTTTCCTGTAAAAATGTTACATGTGGCTCGATGCTGCTAACAAGTGCCTGGGATCGATAGTTCTGGCAAGTGGAATTGTCTGTTCAGAAAGCAAGGGGCACCCAGCAGCAGAAAGAGAAAGACAGCAGCGGCAGCAACCTCTGAAACGATGAGAGCAGAGAGAAGGCGCGGGATGCAGAACTTCAAGGACAAAGCAAAGCCCTTCGCTCCCCACCTCCTTCATGCAGGTACAGAACCAAAGTCGGTGAGGAGCTGCTTAGTCACCTGCTGAGACCGAGGGGCTGTTAGGTGACACGTTCTTGTGATGGAACTGGGCACCACCTCAGAGAGCCGTTCTCGTACAGCGCTGCACGAAAACAGCATGCGAGATGGGACAGAACAAAAAGACAGGATAGACAAAACGATACCTCTCACTCCAATTTTCTTCTCTTGTGATAGGAGGTGGCGGTGCGCAGCAAAGGCTGTCCTTGGGTTAAAGGCACTGGTGTAGAGCTCAGGAGAGAAGAGCTATTTTTTTGCTTCATTGCAGATTTCTTGTGCTACTTTAACCTCTCTGGCCCAAAACCAAGGCATTTCTGAAAATCTGCATCAGCCACAAACTCATTGCAGGCCAGGGTGTTCCCATGTTCGTGGTACTCTGCCTTCCCCAACCACTAAACTAGCCTGCTTTATGAGGCCTCAAAAAGCAGGCACCAAAGCCATTTGTCATGTTCAGTTCAGTAAAATTGGAGCCATTACTTCAATCGCTGGCATTTCCTGCAGAGGATAAGCTCCTTGTTGCCATTATACAGATGCAGGGTACTCATACATGAGGTCCCTTTCCTGGTAGGAAGCTGGCGTAGTACAATGACTACACAATTTGTGAAAGCAGCTCTGCATATGGCGATTTTCACATCGGCGCTAGGCCACCCGTTGCCAAGTTCCCTGAATGGCCAGCACAGCCAGAGAGTCCCCAGGCTAGAAGACAGGAGCCGTTTTCTTTTTCCACATCTACTCAAAGAAGCAAAGGTCAACGCCGTCCCCTGGCTGGACGCTACTTCTGGGCTGTGGGGCGTAACGCGGACCGCTCGCGTGGCTGGAACGGCAGCCTTCTGCAGTGCTGCAGAAAGCTCCTGAGCTGCCTCGGGTGGGTCAGGGTAAGGGAATGGAGCTGAGGCCAGCAGAGGACCTAAACCCTAAAAGCAAAAGCTGACAGAGCTCTTAAAGAGCTCACTTCAGGTTAAGCAATTAGGTGCCCAGCACGAAGCCAGCGAGGGAAAGGCCTTACCTTCCAGAGAGCCATTTGGCCCAGAGGAACTTACCCCCGGCATGCTCTAGCAGACCGGTATCACTCGGCTGAAGCGAGTGCCCCCTCGGGCATCAGCCTTCCTGGATCCCGCTCTTATAGAGAGAGAATTTAATATTAACGTGGTTCTATTGCACAGTTGCACTCAAGTGGCATTATCATTATTAAACGCCATCAGCCTTCTTCTAATTTCCACCCATTATTGACAGATATAACAGATATAACTCTCCAGTAACTTCAAAAAAAGAAAGCAGTAGCCAGCCTCAGCAGAAACCGCGCTGCTGCTTTCAACCTTCTCCCTCCAGCAACGTGCCACGTTACCGGGCTTCTGCGCTGAGGGCAGCTACACCGCACGTAGTGCCGCGCCTGTGGAAGCCAAGAGACCAGAACTTTTCCAGCCAGCAGGAAAGCAAACAAGCTATACTTGCTTTTTCTACAGAAAATATTTATTTGCAAGAAATGAAAAGCGTAGCATATTTAACTACATACATGTTTAGGCTACAAAAGCGGGTAGTCTTCTCTTGTAGAACCAAGCCGACAATTTAAAAGGAAAACCAGCCATTTCTTTACACCCAATGGACATGTTTGCAGTGTGAACAATCAGGTGGGCACGTATCCAGATGACAGCGCTTGTACAAAAATAGAGAGGCCATTGAGCACACATACACAGAGTTAAACAGACTTTTGGAGAAGAACAGGGATATTGGCAGTCAGAAGAGGCTCCAATGCAGTTTACCAAGGAATTTGGGGGGGTGTTTTTGCACTAGTACCACAGTCCTTTTTATCCGGGATAGTTTTGTTTAGGTGTTTGCACTAACCCATACTGTATCCACATGTACAGAGGGAAAGGGAATGATCAGCTGAAACTTTTTCGGGGTGTCACACGCAGAATGACTCCATCACGAGGTATTGTTTTTCAAGGCCCCGGGCAATGTTTTGGCCTGGATTTCTCCTCAGGAGGGTAACATCAGGTAATTTGCCCTTTGGAAGGTGCAGCAAAATCTCAGCGAAGCTGTGATGTACTCACACCACGGCACTCACACAGCCCTGCACTTGCATCTCGCTGCACCTGCGGGGCTGAGGGCAGCAGTGCTCCCGGGAAGGGGGCTCACTACGTCCTCCCCTAGAAGATCGTCTCAACGCTTCCTCTTCCCTGAACTGGAAGCCCCCAGGAGCCATTCTTTAAGGCTAACTTAAAGCATCGAGAAGAAAGCATTCGAAAGCATAATTCTGCACAACAAAAATGACACCTGAAGACTAGCTACAATTTTTTTTTTTTTGTATCAAGCCAGAGCTGTCCTACAGAAAGGCCAGTCTACGCACATACACACAAGGACAGTGCCACAACTTGCAGCTGACATTTGCCAATAGGACAGATGTCAGACAGCAACTCACGTGAGATTTACGACTGCTTGGTGGTGTGGAATGTGAGCAGGTCTGGGAGAGGAACACCTGCGTTTTCTGTTGCACCAAGTGGAATGTGCCCGGGGCGTTCAGGTAGATACCTTTATTTAGTGACACCACGTTAAGAAAACAACTCTGTGTTTTGTTTTGTTTTTTAATTGCTCACCATGCACACATGCACAGACACACAAGCACACACTCGTTCTTGCTGACAGTGCAAATGAAGAAAGCAAGATGCCATTACTTCAGCACCAATGAATTCAAACCCGATATGGTAAAGTCACGTATGAGCGGAGTTCTATTAAAAAAAATCGACCGCTGCCTCTGCTCCCCGCTCTCTCCCTTCCACTCCCTAATTACGGGCCGCTGAAGTGCAGAAAGATTTTTACCTGGGGGTTGGAAGGGAAAATGGCATACACTATAAAGGTCAGATAAGCATTCATTTTGCAAACACAGGACTGCACAGTGTTGAAGAGCAATGGGGAAAAGTAAAGATAAAACACGGGCGGAACTAACGAAAAAGACTATCGATGATTTAAGGAGTTAAAAACTAGGAAGTTTCCCTGGGATGTCAGGAGTCCCTTCATCTGACATTTCTTTCATCTTTTCTGCAAGACAGGTTTACAAATCCATCTTTCCCATGTTTCATTCTTGTCTATATGGTTTCAATGCTTGGGGAAAAGTATGGAGATGGGTTTTAGGGCAGAGTAGAGACTATTGGTAATAAAATAAAATCCAAACTTATTCACGATGCTGAAATGGAGTTTGCTGCGAGACGCACTCCTTTCTGCACAGGAAGTCAATTCAGATATATATGCAGGTAACGCAGAAAAGGCCTGACATGACAATCACAAAAACAAATGGCAAAGTCCCTCTCAGCCCCGGAGTCTCCAATGGACGTTGATCACCTAAGCAATGCAGTACTAACTGGGGTCACAGCCTCACACAGCCTTGAGTGCCCACTGTTCTTTTATGGGCTGTAACAGCATCCTGGCCCACTGACTGAATCCTTGCCTCTTATTTATAAAGACCTTATCATGCAAGCCAGTTAATGCACCTTCGCAACTCCCCGAGTTGTTTACCCTTAACACTGTAGCACAAAGCAGCAGCACCACAGCACTACACTACTTACATAGGCTAGTATAACTTTCGTAGCTGCAAAGAACTGACCTACCATTTCACCTTCAAAATACAAAATGTTCCCTATCTAATTAGTGACTTGAGAAAGAAATATTTTAGTCACCGAGAGTATAAAAATACTCCGTATACTTCTGTTCTTGGCTGCATGGGTTTTGTACAACGGCCTCTTGGCATTAGCTAGAATCTAGAGCCCAAATACTCAGTGGAAATCCCTCTCCATGTAGCAATTAGTATCATTCATTTACTCGACCCACATTCTAAATGTGTCTAGACAGAATTCACCGCTGATAGTTTGGGGGGATGGGGATGGAGAGGTGGGGATTTTTAGCCAGGGGAAAAAAAAAAAAAGGAAAGTTTTTGGATTCTACATTAAAGAAATCAAGAATAAGCTTGTATTGAGATACACTGTTATACACAGAGATATCAAAGAGGTCCCCTGCCAGCATAGATCAGACCTGCACAGCCTCTGAAAGCGGTAAGTGAGAAGTGTGCTGCGCTGCGTCAGCTGGGATCTGGCTGAAGAACCTCAGCCTAATCCATTATTAGTCCGTGCTGCAGGAAAACATTGAATGGTATGGATGAAATAAGAGAAATGCAGTGAAGAACTACAAATAGCCTGGCAAAAAAAAAAANTGTCACCAAAAAAAAAAAAAAAAAACCACAACACCAACATTATCTACACACTGGTAACAAGGCTAGAACTCACATGCCCTGTGCTTGATACTTCTTAAATATATATATATAAAAATAATGCCCTACATTCCTTTGTAGCTTATCTCCCTAAAAGCAAAGACCTGACAGATCTAGACATGCTTTAAAGCTGTGGGCCAAAAGCTAAGTTTACTAGTGTGTAACCACACTGCCGAGCAGCATAAAGTTACAGCTAAAGACTCTAAGGACCACTTCAGTTCTCTAGTGGAAGTGGAAATCAGGTAGCACATGAGGCCCTTGCCCACCCAGTCCATAGACGCGTGTCGTTCTACAGCACCAAGCCACTGACCGCTGCCAACGGCATACTGGCAGAAGGCTAAGACCTCAAGTAACACGGCTGAGCTAACAGCAAGCACTTACACCGGCATCCTCCCTGAATACCCCTTACTACTTCTCCCCCACGCCCTTAACACAGAGCACATACAGCTACCTCTCTGCATGGTCTGCAGCGCATCAACATTCACTCTTGGATCTCTGCAGGAGTGCCAAGGCCAGCAGCGCGACTGCACGTGTCCTGCGTCCTCTGCCCCCTGCTAGGGCATGGGCATCGTTAACTCTGGAGACAACAGGTCCTTGTCATATAACAGCCTCTGGATGGGTGATGACAAGAGATACTTTGGCCCCTAGTATCTCAAAGAGAAACCTATTCTATTAAGGCCTCTGAAGAAAAATGATCACAAACATATGAAGATAAAGCAAAGGATTTCCTTATTATAAAGAAATAACATTTAATAATAATAAATCCACAAATAATTTGTGTGCTAGCTCAAGAGATTCCCAAGAGTATCTAAAAATCATTTAAAGGGTAAGACAAGTTAAGATTATAGAAGTAGATTATTAAACAGTTACAAGAAAATCAGTATTGCCATACTGGTTCGTATGAGTTAGTTCAGTGGCCTGACCCAGACCGTGGTCAATTTAAAATGCTTCAGATGAAAACATGACTCTATCTCCCAATCAGATTTGGGCTGACAGGTCCAAATTAAGCAAACAAGAAGGCAAACCTTCAATGGTGGCTAGTGCAGTAGGTTTCAGAGATGGAGAGGTTATTCGGGTATTGCAAAATTGTCTGTCCTTGAAGTATTGGGAAATAATTCAATTTTGTTTTTAATACAGTGAAGCCAGCAGTATCTGCAATGGGAGGTGATCCATTTAACTGGCAGTGGGCATGAGCTCGGGCAGCTTGGCCTCCTGTTTATGCACTGTGCAAACTGCAGCACAATTAAGAACAGTGTTGTGCTTGACAGCTTGATGCCTCTTTTGCAGAAGTCTTAAGCATTTGGTTTCACTCAAAGGTGACAAACCATGGCTGCTCTGGAAAAAAAAAAAAGACCGTTTAAGGAATTTTCTAAGCTATGACCTTGCCTACTTACATGGGCCAGCCATATTGCAGTGGAAGGGTCAGTCCCAGCTTTCTCCTGTCACTTTGCTGACCTCATGTGGCTGAACTATGCAGCCATCCCTTGTGTCACCTTCAGAGGCACCCACCAGTGTTCATTATTTATGTGAAGCCTTAAATCACTGCTCCAAAAAAACATCCAAAAGTCGTTAGTGGATACTGGAACGACACAGAGGACCTAACAGGATCACTGTGAAGAGAAAGAAGCTTTAGGGAGGGCACTGACTCACAACGAGAAGGGAACTCTTGCAAAATAGACTACAATGGCATTCTTCTCTCATTTCCACCAAAGGTAAAACAATAAAAAGGCACTTGCATAGATGAATAGGGCATAAACTAGAAAGCGCATCTGTACACCAAAACTCACTATTAGCTCATGGAGTCAGGCACGTTTCACTCTCGCTTATGTGAAACACCTTTTTAAAATGGCATAGTGGGGGTTGATCCAAAGCCTACTGTAATCCACCAAATTCTTTCCATTCGCTTCACTGAGCTTTGAGTCAGGTCTAAGAGCAGGCAGCAAATGGGATATCACAGGAAGAAAGTCTAAACAGAATGAAAAACAAGAAAGGAGCTGGTGTGGCAGGTGCTGTAATAAAATACAAATCCGGTATTTTACAAAATAGAATACTTGCAGGAAATATCTACTGTACATAGTAAAAAATTACTTGTAAGGCTAAGTTAGTTTTTCCCTTATTTATCATGAGGAGAAAAAAAAAAGAAAAAATAAAAAAAGAGCTACAAAACTTTTTTTTTTTTTTTCTTAAGTTGACTTCTGGCAAACTGTAAAGTAGGTATGCTAGCCTGCTGAATTAGTATTTCCACATTAAATCCATCCTCAATGGAGTCTGAGTGCCCTTCTGTAGTAATCAGATAAAACCCTGCTCAAATCCTGGGCTAGATTTGGCTGTGCCACTCCAAGGATAAATTCCAAGAAGCACAGCTCAGGCAAAGGCATGAGCACGGTACCAAAAGAAAGACAACCCTTAAAAGCAACAGCTACATGGGACAAGAAGGAAACATAGCAAAGTAAGAAGTGTACTGGATCAGGATTAGATTTGAATACGGCTCTTGGCTTTTCCACTAGACTTCCGCCAGTCACTTCACCTCCCTATGTGCCTTTCTCAACCCTCTTTTGCCTTGTCTGTTGCCTACATGCTCAGCTCTTCAGGTCAGGGACTGTCTTGCCATACAGTGTCTAACCAGCTCCAGGACTGGAGATGTACACATCTTTTTGGCTAAGCAGTTGGTCTAAGATCACATCTCTGGAAAAGGACATAAGAAGAGGAGACCCATGACTTTATTTTAGGGCAATTCAAGTTTGGGTGGGGAAGGGAATGGGTATTCAGCAATATTTGTATGTTCAATTTCAGAGTTTGCCCAGACCACTTGCAGGGTTAGGGAAGGTTAATTCTCTTCATTGTGACTGCTTGAAAAAAATCTTGCAAAGCTAATAAATACTATTTACAACAGTAACAGGAAGATGGCAAGAAAAAGAAAACACAGGACAATCTGAGAGCTGGTCTACATGAGAAATTCCATCAATGCATCTAGAAGCCAATAAATAAAATCCATACGGTCCTCTCAGGAGGCACTTCTGGTTTAAGCCTTATATTGATTTAGTTAGTTAGAAAGGAATCGATCTGAACTAAACAGATTAGCCTTAAGCAGACTAAAGGACATCCACCCAAAACATTGCATGAAGTTAATAAAACCTGCTTTCTAAATAGATTTAGTTAAACTAGTCTAATTCTCCCACACAAAGTGTGACAAGACAGTGACTGATCTTTGCTTGAATTCCACAAGGGTGGAAGCAGTAGGGATGCCTACCAGGACTGCTTCCAACCCAAAGAGAAAGCTGCCCCACTAAATGACAAAGGGATTCGTGGGGAGAAGAGAGAAAGATGCAGGGGGGGACAATTCAGCACCATCGTTGCCCACCCCTCTCCTGCCTGTGCTGTTAATAAACAGTACTTGGGCCCATTCTTGTGCCTTTAGAGCAGATGAAGCACATGCTTCTCACTCCTCCCAGAAAGGCTCAAGTGCTACAGATCAGTAGGCATGGAGCTGTGGCTAGGTTCTGAGCAGCATCATGCTGCATCTCCTATTTCTCTCAATTACCTCCTCCCAAGAAACCTGTCACCCACATGCTCCCATCCATTTTGCATATTCCAATCTGCTACCAAATGTCTTTGTGCACAGATGACGATGTGTACATGCAAGCACAGAGACACATACACAAATCAATCATGAGCACACTGCTGGTATCATCTGCGATCATAATTCAATCCTGCCATTGCAATATCAGACAGGAAAGAAAGAAAAGCAAAGACAGGGATTGTGTGTGAAGTAAGGAAGGGAGTTACAATACTAGAGATCCCATCTGCAGTCACAGCCTCACCAGTCAATGCAGAATTTGGTGAACTTCTTCTCTTTTGTGCTTTGGTTCACTGAGGATGACAAGTCAGGGGGACTTTGGCTGTAAATATGTGGGAAAGAGGGAAGTCAAGAAAAAAGGCCTTTTTTATTTTTAAGAGGTGGCATTGACTCTTCTATCTATTTCAATTATCTTCAGTGTTTCATTTCCTTCTATGTCAGAGTTGACTCTGTAGGGGGAAAAAAAACAACAACAAAGGTTAACGCTAACAGTTAGTCATTTTTAAAAGCGCATATCCTGCTCAAATTGGCTAATGCTAAAAAGGCACTCAGTATTTACCAGGTACTTGTCAGTTGAAGTATGGTAACACATTGAATTAATCATCTGTTTGGCCCTATGTACAACTTTGACATAAGTGCTCAGAAGGCACGCTTGGTGTGATATGGCTCAACCCAGGCCTCTGAACAGCACACTTCTAAACACAGTCTATCTCCACTGTTTGGTGTGCTTGCCACTGCTTGTTAGCAGGGACCAAGACCTGAGCCAACAGGACAGTGTCAGGACAAGCAAAGGGACCGTGGAAGAAAAACTGCACACACATATTTAAACCAGTGAATCTCTCTTTTTGCAGAGGCCCCAAACATACATTCATGCAAAAAAAAAAAAGAAAAAAAATGATAAAGTAACTCCACGTTAAGCAGTTCAGATAACTTTACAGGTCTGTCTTTTAAGTCTGAGTCCTGCAAACTTTCTGCAGCATGCATTAGTAAGATCACTGCTGTGAGAAGCTCCAGCTCTTCACACCCTACCCTCATACAAAGCCCAGTGAGTCACAGCCTCACACTTCCACCCAACTGGTAAAAGCTTATTCCTTTAGGAGGCACATGAGTAAGTGCTTAAAGAAGTGGGGTAGGCACAACTAACAGGCTTACAAGGGCTAGGTTTCTGGCAGAAGCACTGAGTTTGGGAGCTTTGTTACTAGAACACTGTTGCAACCACTTCTCCAAACAAGAGTAATGATACGGTTGCCTACAAGGTCTCCAGACAGAGACCAAACTCTTGCTTCATGTAGCACAGCACATAGCATAGCATAGACTTTTTGCTGGCCTCCAGGCACAAATGGCAGTGACCCTGAACACTCGTCTCACAAGCAGCCCGTCCTGCACACACCTGTGCTGTTGCAGGCCCAGCAGCACTGATTTCTCTAGCCTCGTCTCGTTGGCTATTGTGAACTCCATGATATCATCCTGTTGCGTCCCTGGCACAGCTTCCAGAGCTAGTGCCGTGTACTTGGAGGTGTCTGCATTCCTGTCATTTCGATCTGCAAAGGAGATCGGACTTGACGACTCCTCCAGTTGGTGAGGCTCTTCATATATTAGCAGACTCCTTGACCTCACTGTATACAAACACAGAAGGCAAAAGAGAGATGAGAAACAGGCAGGTCAAAGAGAACAGCCCTGGTCGTTTCAGGAAATGGAAACCATCAGAGCAGAACTAGAGCTGCAAAGGTCTTTTCTTTTCATTGCGATTAATTGGTGGTTTTGATTGCTGTGGGAAGATACCACAGCAATGGTAGGGATCAAAAAGCTCCAAACTCTCCACAGAACAAGAGCAAAATGAAATAATCACTTTAATAATACACGTTTAAAGCAACTGATTCTTAACTGGTATGTAATACTAACAGCTGCTCACTCGGTCCTTGGACCCTTAGTACACTGGTACAGAAAACACCAGCTGATGGCAATTGTGTTTTCTGACAGCATGAACATGTGGTACGGAGCAGAAATCAAACTCTCCTGCCACCTTGTACAGACTACTACCTTTAGTTCCTTCAACAGAAACAAAAAGGCTTTAAACAGAAGTACCAAGCAAGTAGCGGGAAAAGGCTTGGCTCATCTTTATGAAGTTTGCTGCCATCGGCATATCTTGCCAAGCTATCCTGCTTTGAAAACCACAGATGTATCAAGGCATGGCCAGCTAAGGAGCAGAAAAGCAAGAGATGCTCGGGGATGGGGGTGGCAAACAAGTGCCGAAGAGCAAACCAAGCAAGGAGCAAGACCAGGGTGGTTGTCACTTACCAATGGAGTCTGTGTAGGACTCTGGTGAGGAATGTTGCCTGGGCAACACCATCTTTGTAGCAGAAGGATATGGACCATAGCTCTGAGAGAAGCTGCCAAAAACTACTGCAAAGCACAGCACCACCATCTGGCAAAGGGAAGAGGCAGAAGACGTTAACTGTGCTACCTCTTGGCCCATAAACGTACATCAAAACCAAGAATTGACACAAAGCAGATCTGATACGTTTTCAAAACAAATGACTTGAGGCTATTTTCATCACTAGATACAGTGTCTCTTAGCAAAGGCACATATACAAGAACAATGCAGTGCTTTAATGCAGGAGTTTGTTTTCAGTGTCTGCCATCGTTTTGGCCTGTTGCCTTATTTACTCCCAAAGTTGAAAAAGCAGACACAACTGCCATGTGTGTTTTTACAGATACTGTCGGGAATT
Source organism: Chauna torquata (assembly GCA_013399475.1). Lineage (NCBI taxonomy): Eukaryota > Metazoa > Chordata > Aves > Anseriformes > Anhimidae > Chauna > Chauna torquata. The sequence continues at coordinate 208,525 of VXAL01017311.1, forward strand.
TCCAAGGTTATTTCTGCTGCTGGCCACAGTCTTGCTTCAAAGTGACTGGGAAGCTGGCAGCCGACGAGAACAGCATAGGCCTTGAATATCATTTCCATCAATTTATAGCACTAGCATAAAGAGAACTTGCTGGCTGGGTGTAAGGAGGGAACAGCTTCATTCTAACCCTTTTCTTTTCCTGACAAATATTACAGAGATAGGACAGATGTAGATTTACAGCCTCGGTCATATTTTTATTTGGATGAAAATGTTTATTTTTATTGGAACCTAAAAATCCAAGCATCAAAGGACACCCTCGTTTTCCTTTTACAACTCCAGACAACATTTCTCACATACAAAATTGTAGGAAATAATAAAACAAGTCACTCAGAGGAGCAGTGCTGCTTCTTTCATCACTGCAGCACCCTATCAAAAGCACAGGCCCAGCCTCCTCCAGAATTTAACGCCCTCCCACAGCCATTAATCTTCATCAGCCAGGAGTCTCACCTACCACAAAATTAAGCGTCAAATTATCAAGAGAAGTTTCCCAAACTTCCAAAGTGAGGGACTTCACAGAACAGGGGCTGTGCCTTTGAGCAGTGGAAAGAGAATCTCATTTCATTTCCCTCCAATTCCCAGCTTTAGGGAATACTTACCATAAGACAGGTCCCTGTCTGTGTGCTAGCTGCCTTACATGAACGGGACACCTTTCCAGCAACCATGGCTTGGAGTCTCTGCAGCTGCTGCAGAAGTGTTCTGGAAAGCAAAGACGACAGACATGAACATCAGACGTACTGATCTACTTGCTGCTTAAATAGCTTTTTGCTTCAAATTCCATTCCTGGCAATAATGCATTTAGCACTTATGATAAGGTCCAAATAATCAATGTCCTCCCCTTGAAATCAGAAGTAAGGAATGTTTTTAATTTTTACAGAATTCTTGTATGTGTTAGCAATGGATCTTTCAAAAAGATCTTTTGCCTTTCCCTCAGCTGATGTCCCTGAACAATGACTTCTTTACCTTTTTCAGAAAGCTCTTACAAATAAGAACTATTTTCAGGGTTTCTACAGGAAACAATTCTGGTAAGTGTACAAACAACTGAAACTGTTCTACATGCAAGTGAGTGGCTGCTTACACAACCTGGTTCTGTATCATGAATTGAGCAGGAGTTTCACCATTATTTGAAATGGTGCAAAAGTAAGCTTATAATCGCTGTAGTTGGCGGTAGAGGTATATATCTACCACCTTTTTCTGAAAACTTGCTGTACAGTGAATTGGACCATTTTCAAAGAAAGCAATTTAAAGCACAGACTTCATTTCCCATAAATTCATTTACTAAATGAAGCACTTTACTGCTATTTGCTAAATCCTCCAGGAGTTTACAAAAATCACAGTTGCTTTAAGCAGCTACTCTGTGCTTTTCAGAGGTAACAACCACAATGGCAATTCTGTTCTGGTTAGAGTCCACAGTTGTGGACCAGGAGGGCATTATTCTGCCTTTCTGGCTGCTTTTCTTCTACTGTAGCATCATTATTTGCTACATTCAGGATATTAGTCATTTAAGTGGGAAATGATCTCAAAGAATAATTGATATAGGGTTTTCACAACAGTTTCCATTTTGTTTTCATTAAAGATTTTTAACAGAGAAGGAGAAACCCAAGTGCCTGTCCTCGACGCAATCAAGCAGTATAATTTTGCATCAAGATGTTAACTTTGCTGTTTGTTTCCAGTTTTACCTTTTGCTTCTCCTGTAAGTCTCACTACCTATTGCTGAGGGTAACCCCTACAAAACTCCAGGCAATAGCTTTGGAGACAATGACGTCAAATGCTAGAGCAAGAGGCAAGGTTAGGATGTCAGAGAAAATAGAAGGATTATTTTAAGATCAAACCAGCTAAAAGCTAATTGTAGGACAGACCCAGAGGTGCCTTTAGAGCTCGATATATACTTGTCTACTTATTATTGTAGATTTTTTTAATCATCAATGATCATTGCTAATTAAGGTTTAATGAATTCAAGGACTTCAGAAATGCATTCTGAAATGAGCACAAGGCATGCTCACAGCACAGATTTATCTGGGCCAGCAGGTCCTTCCCAACTTAATAAGGAAGGATGTCTTGCACGCTTTTGTGAGCACAGTTTATTCTGCAACTCAGTATTAAAAAGAAGANAAGGATGTCTTGCACGCTTTTGTGAGCACAGTTTATTCTGCAACTCAGTATTAAAAAGAACAGTACTTTATTCACTGTTAGAGAGACCGCAGGCAAGTAAGAGAGGAAAACAGCATCCATTATGTAAATGAGACCATCCTAATGCCCTGCTTCCTGCTAATATCTCTCCCCAGTCTCTCCCTTCCAGCCACTTCCTAACTCAGTGGTCACACAGACTTGCATACCTGGGATGCACGACTTTCTGTCACAGAACACACTACATATAGTATTCCCACCATATGCCACATTATACAGCAATGACTTTTTAATCCTGCAATTTCTGTGCTGTTATAGAAGACTAAATCCCCTCCAGGTGTTTCAGGCCTGAGTTACTGGGAGGGATTGACAGAGGACAGATCTGCAGCACCAGAGGAAGGAGCTCTCCTCCTCCCCAGTTCAGGGGCTGGCAGCAGCAGCAGACTTGAAATGCTGATCACTCTTGCCACTTTTTGTGGAGGCGTCAGTGAGAAAACAGCTAATGACTGGTGAGGATATCAACAGAGAAGAGGCAGTTCTCTTCATCTCTGCCTTTTTGTGGCCAATTTAAAAAACTTGCTGGGCAGAGTGGGCCCAGAGAGCCGATTCCAAAACACTCTTGTTTCGGAAAGTATAATGAGGCAAGTATTTGAATATGAAATGCTGGAATATTGGATTCCAGGGCGAAAAGATCTCCTTTCCAACACACAAGTTGCCTTCATTGTCACTGGATGGCTGCAGGGATGATCTGGACTAAGAAGAGAAGGCTAAAGAGCAGTTCTCTGCTCTAAAGAACAAGGACTTACATTATACCAAGATGTTCCCTCTAAATATCAGCAGGAAGGCCAAGAATGCTCTTAGTGTAACATACTGCCAAAGGCTAAATCCTAACAGGAGAAAATGCATTCCCAAGGCAGCATGCCTAAGGGGCTTTGCACCCACAGGGATTATTTTCCACTGTGTCTGACGCATTTCCCAGTGATATTCAATTAGAGGGTCACCTCCGCAGGAGGTGTGAATGTGCTTTCACGCTTTTCCTTGCCAAAGGAAGCACCTCATAGGAAAGCTGTAAAGTGACTGAAGACTCCTGCTTTCCTTTCCAGCACTCCCAGCAAATCCACTCTGCCCATGATGTCTTGTTTTCATGTGTGCATTCAGGTAATTATCTTCAGAAGGATCCTTTTCACTACCAGAGTAAGGAACAAGACAAGGCTTCCCCCCTGCTTTCAGGAGGGAAACAGAATTTGTCACTGCAGGACCTAGCCAACTGGGAGGCTTACTTAATACAGTATTTAAATTTTAAATCCAACATTGATTTAAACAACAACAACAACAAACAGCTACTAGGGGAAAGAAAAAGTTTATTTTGATCAGGACTTTTTCAGAGAATGTATCTACTTTTTGAGGCACAAAACTTAACTTTCATGATTAAAAAGCAAGAAAAAATATTCTTTCCTTCAGCTCTATACATAGATTCCTTCTCTGCATGTCCTATTTGTAGGAAAAAGCAAATCCCAAAGTAAGGTCTTCATTGAAAGACCAGAATACCTCAAAGCAAAAATAAACCCAACCAACCAAAGAAAAAAAATCCACAATTTTTCTCATTTGAACAACAACAACAAAAAGAAACCAGCATTTTTTACATCAAATATGCTTCAGCATAAAAACACTGTCCTGCTGCTTTGAAAACAAGGCGTTGGCTCCAGGGCTGCCAAGTTTTGTCAGCTATTATGAGGGTGAGGGTGGTCTGCAGTGAAACGCAAGATGTCTCATTGTAACTTAAATCCAGATCCTTTACTTCTTGAAACGAGACTTGGTAAAATGGCTTTATCAGCCTCAAATGAAGGAACAGCCACATAAATCAGTCAAGTCTAGCAGCTTTGGTGTTGATAAACCCTTGGTGGTTCAGACTGATATGCAACTCTATCTTTAGATGACTGGGAGTTACAGAAATGGCTTGAGCGGGAACAAGAGAAATAGAAGAACATCCCAATTGTATTTATAAAGCCACTGCCTTTAAGATGCCTGTCAGAGCAGGGACCTACACAACTTGCTAGTCATTACTCCACCACAGCAACTCTAGCAGCTACTTGCATGCATTGTCCATGTGTGACAATAATATTTGTGCTCTCCACCATATGCTAACTAGATCCTGTTTCTAGCTACTTCTCCAGGAAAAGTGGTCATCAATATACTTATAATATAGATTTAATAAAAGTGAAAAACAAAAGTACTTCTCACATGTCATACATACAGTACCCGGTGTTTCAATACTGTCTCTTTAAGCTCAAATAGGCATGGCTCCCAGCAAGACAACACTGGTGTCATGGATACAACCAAAGTCTAGACTAATGGCAGTTTCTGCCTTCAGTCCCAGTGCCACCATGAGAGTGGAGCGAGCCTTCTTGGTGACAGAGACACGTCAGTTCAACTCTTGATGCCAGCTTCTTCTCGCGGCCTTCTAAGTCAGCAGTACCCAAAATGTTCAGACGCTACCCAAACCAATGAGATCCTGGCTCACTTGTAGCTACAAGACATAACAGATATGAATGTAATAATGTGTTCCTGGAGTTTTGAGAAAACTCCTTAGAAAGGAACTTGGATGGGTTTCTTGTAAGGGACTGAGTCACATAAATTAGGAGAGGAAACATATGCTAGTGTTCTAATACTGAAGATGCCAAAAATGCTGCAGTCACCCACTCACATTAATGAGAATTAAAAACTCCCCTGCATCTTGATCCCCAGCCTCCTGCCTTGTCTTTTAAGATACATGAAAGTCACAGAAGATGCTTCTGGATGCAATCTTTTTTGACCACATTTGCACCTTTTACATCAAATCTTTTCAGACACAGAATTTCAAGCTCAGGCAGGTTCTCAGGGAAGATTCTTCTAAAATTTTTTGTGCTACTTTTTTTGGCAGAAATTGTAGTGCTGCCATGGTTCAGAGCCAGACTTTGAAATGTAAGCAGGGTTTCCCTGAAGTCTTAGGTATGTATCTGTGTAAAATTTGTTCTATATATAGAGAGTAACAACATGCTTTGAAAAACTGATTGCACATAGTGAAAGAAAACTGCTGCTCAATAGTTGTATGTTTTGGAAATTGCCCATCAGCTCCCCACAACTACAACCAGACTATAAAAACACGATACTGACCGACTGCACGTACATGTGCACAAGCTTTTAGGCGAGCAGCTATAGCCCAATTTTCCAGCAAGGAAGAAAAAAACAACTTGGTCTTCATCCACAGTGAATGCATGAGCATTTTCACATGTAATCACAGTGTTATTTTCCTGTTATCGTTTTTCCACTCCTACAATTTTCTGCTATCATAAAACAGTTCTAACGTTTGTAGCTCTACTTTTGGATAAAACCTTCAATGAGGGGTTTTTTGTTGTTTTGGTTTTTTTTAACTACATTAAACACTCCAAGTTGCACCTGAAGTCAGCTGGGGATCTGCTTTGAGCATATTAAATACGATACATGTCTGTACGACTGTGTGCTCGGAACTTTGAGAAATAAGGTCCTAAGTGTTTAAATTCGGGCATGCAAGAATAAACTGACACTGTATAATTTGACCTTCACTTCTTCATGAGCTTTGACCTCTGACTATAAGTATGAGATGGAAGTACCAGCTATACCAGTCATTTTGAATTCACTGTAGAAAGTGGATGATGTTTTATTAAGCAAGGGCCTAGAACCATTCTCTGGACAGTTTCACAGCTGTACACTAAATGAGAGAAAGTGGCTCTTTGGGGTGAGATTTTAATAAATAAATAAAAATCAATGTGGTGTTACATAGTTCAGGTTTGATGAAAGTAGGCAGTTTTACAAATTTCTTAGTACTTCAATTTGCAGCCTTAACAGTTTTTAGGTACGGTTTGCATCTAAATACCCAAACCGGCATCACCATGAAATACAAGAATTCCTGTGCAGAAGGTCAGGAACATCTGCTTCTCTGCAGGAAATTACAAATCAGTACCGATGCTCTTGTAGAGGGAAGAAAACAATGCAACTCATCCCATATGCCCAGAATATGAAGATTTCAGAGATAATATTACATAGGTAGCTAAATATTTTTAGAGCAGTTAGCATTAGGGAATTAATATCATAAAATAGAAGAGAAGATGTTAAAGGTCCTGTCTAAAAGAATGGAAAATATTAACAAAGCTGTTCTCATGACTGCATCTGCAACAACTCGAGAGATGTAAAAAAGCTTGCCAAATTTAGCCAAACTAAGGAGAACAATTCAAGGCTTGACAACATGCTTTCCCTGAGTGGATCATCCACAGCTGCACCCGTCCTTATAGCAGCTAATTTCAGCACCTACTGGGACAGATCCTGGGAGAAACAACCCTACTCCACACTTGCAGAACAATTCTTGGCTGTTTCACGTAAAACACTGCAGGAAGATACAGGAGGGACAGAAATGGCTTGGCTCTCCTCAAACAAGCAGCAGATGTCTTTATGCATGAGCAGTGCGTGGGAGACACTCTCTAGCAAATTACAGAGCTACAGGGTCTGGCTCCATGAAATTAGACATTGGATCTAGAGATTAGAAACAACACATGCCACTCAATTAGCAATACACTGGCTGCCAGACAAGCTCTAGGTCCGTTTTTCATGACCATGGGTCTTATCTTGAAAACCCAGCCTCCTCCCACACTTCAGCGCTACCATCATGTTCAGTGGTAATATTCAATCATCACTTCAAATGCCTCTAAATAGAAGGTGTTAACAGTGGGCTTATCTAGCACCCACTCATTGGAATTTGCGTTCAATAGAGAACACACTGAGCATAAGCCATGACTGACACTCCACTCTCCGCTAACATCCAATTCAAAGCTCAGCTATAGATCATTTTCTGCCAAGCATCCTTTGACCTTCCAAAGGAAGTTGTATTTCCTAAAATGAAAGATATTCTGGAGTGTCAGACGATCAGAACAGTGTATAATAATTGCAGTGATATCTGGTAGTCCAGAACAAACTAACAGCGACTCTTGAGCTTCAACACTAAGTTCTGCAAGTGTCATGTTCCAGGTTCAGGCCTCCCGTCAAAGCAGTCTTTCACTGATAAAAGACAATTTGGAGAGTTGGACTGCAGTTTTTTGTTTGTTATCTATCACTAATCATGTTTCCTTGGCAGTGGAAGAACTCACAGAAGAGTACTAAAAGGTTTCTCAAACACACCACAGGCTAGGGAGACAGTTTAAGAGCTGACATCAAAGCCCCTATGTTTCACATCATACTGCACTGTCACGATAACTGTTCTCCATCATCTTTCTTTGACACTAACCAGATCAGATACAGCTATTCTTCACATTTCAATTGATCTCTTAACTTTGGGATTTTCCTTTTTCACTGTAATATCATGCTACAGCTTTGTTTTATTCCCTTCATACCTTACCTGTTAGTATTCTCCAGGACTTCAACCTTCTTACGCAGCTCGCTGTTTTCATTTGAACAGGTCTCAACTCTGGAGACAGCAGAAGGAAAGACAAATGTAAAAAAAAAAATCAGTCATTTATTAAAGACATTGTAAAACAAACCAAATTTGCTTTCACACAGAGGTCTATGATTTTGCCTACATTTAACGAAAAGTTACACCAACTAACTTCAGTCATAATCTTTAATCCGGATTCAGGGTGTAGAAGACATTGCAACAGATACTACAAGCTATGCAGCATCTGCTTACCATGCTCAACTACACCCCAGTAGGTCCAGCTTACTCAGGATGGGCTGTGACTACTTTTTGCCTCTTGAAAGAGCAATGGCAAAGATCCTGCTCTGACTTTCTCTGTGCATCAGGCCAGAGGACAGATACTTTAAAAGTCACCGAACATGTTCTATTTATGTTGTTAGCAATTATTTTGTGCAAGGGTGTTCCATGTGCGCATTTCATTGCTAGGATGAAGCACTAAGTAATTTAACAGATGCCATGCTTCTGAAATGAGATCCTTGAATTTCAAATGTATGGAGATTAATAAGCCAGAAGATTCATTTCCAAGATAACGTTCATTTACTCACTGCCCCTGGAAACCCCTAAACTAAAGGAGATTATCATATTGACCTGCCACATAAGAGGTCCAAGTAAAAACATGGAACTCCTAAAAGACAAGTATGACTAGCCTGAATAGCTTTAAGAGGAAAAAGGTAAAGGGAAATACTTTCATATCTGTATGCGTATGCTGGAATTTCACAAGAGTCTAACTAAGAAAGCAACGCTCATCCGTAAAGAGATCAGAACAAAAGGAAATTACCTTGAGGATATCACCAAAGATGGTACATGGGGTTTAGCAGATCCATCTGGTGAAGTGCATAAGAAAAATACCAGGATACTTGTCTCTTTGAAGAAAGATTAATTTGGGATATAAATCACTAACTGGGGATTTGGCTCCTACTTGCTAAAGGAAGTCAATTGGTCACACGTTATTTTCCTGAGTCTTGCTTATTCTCCCAAGCAGTCTTGACTCACCCGCTTCCTATTTCTGTCTCCATCTGCACTAGAAGACAGAATGCATTCACCCTGACCCTACCTTTCCCCGGACAATGCCAACCCACTAGACCAACACAGCTGCACAACAGAAAGGCTGATAGTAGATGGGTCTTGCCTTATTTAAGGTTTAAGGTCTTTGCCAGCACGTTACCTACGAGTTGGAGGTAGACAGTTATGTATGCAGCACGTCAGCACATGCACAAGCAGAAGCCAGAAAAAGGGCCGTTTCTCAGTCACAACCACAAGATGGCAGCTGGCACTTTGTGCACGAAACAGTCCCAGCATCAACAGCTGGACCCCTTCCCATTCCAGCAACCAGTGCTATTGGCCCACTTGAAACAGGAAGTAGGCTGGCTTACTTTTTTTCCAGACTGTCCATGTATTCTTTCTTTTTTCTTCTACTTTCCTGGGCAGAGATCTAAGGAAAAGGGAAGAAAAACACTAAATATTTGCAAAGAAAAAAAAGCAGCAGAGATGAATTAATAAACTGGTAAAGAGCCCTGACGTTATTAGATTCAAGCCTCAGTACTGTTCTCATTCCTATTCCTGGCAAGCAAAGCACTGACTTGGTTCATTTCCACATCCTGAAGCAAGACTGCTCCCTCTCAGTAGTATGAAAAAGATCACTCTGCTCTTATAGATCTAGCCTTAAAAAGCAAATCAGATTCATCTGCAGAGAATATCCTAGGGCAAATACTAAAAGATGATGCCAGGAGAAAGTCCTGCATCTGGGAGAGGAAAAAACCATGCATATGTTAGAAAGCAGCTTTGTAGAAAAAGACTTGGGGATCCTGATGGACAACCAGTCAAACATAAGTCAACAATGCGCCCCCATAGCAAAGCACGCCAACCAGAGCTAGGGCTATGTTAGCAAGCAAGCTATGTAGCTAGCAGGTCAAGGAAAGTATCTCTTTCCCTCTGTTCAGCACCTCCAAGACCACAGTTGAGAACCACATGCAGTTTGGGGCTCTGAAGTAAATACTTTGGACATTCCGATGCAAGTCTGGAGGGTGGCCACTACTATAATAAGTATGCTGAAGCACATGACATATCAGCAAAGGCAAATCTGGGTTTGTTCAGATTTAAGAAGAGAGAGACAAGGAGAGAGTCCTATTGCTGCAGCAAAGACGAAGTCAGTCTTCTCAGAGGTGTACATCAAAATGACAAGAGCATCAAATACAAGTTGCAACAAGGGAAATTCCAATCAGATGTTAAGCATTTATTTTATTTCTAACCAGAACAGCAGCCTAATAAAGAAACAGGATGACCAGAGAGGCTGGGGACTCATCACTCAGACAGCAAAACATGACTGGACAAGGCCCTTAGTAACTTGATCTAAGCTGACTCTGCTTTCACAGCAAGGAGTTGGACCAAAGGACCTCCAGCAATCACCTCCAATACAAATGACTAATTTTACAAGAGTGGCACATAAAATGCACAAGGAAATTTTAAACATTTTTGAATAATTGTATTAGACCAAATTCCAATTTAGCATGGGAAAATTTACACCTCTGTCTGCAAAACCAGTAACAGAATGCATTAATCTTCAAAGATGTGCTAACATCATCTGGAACAAGCGAGTTGGCCAGGTCTGTAAAAAAATGTTTTCCTCCCCATCACTAGCTCGTTGCCATGTTGGGAGAAAGAAGACTCACAGGGCATTTCACAGCCTTGGTATCAACCATTCATTTAAAGGTCATGGAATTCAGTGATCAAAAGACTAGGGTGCTGAACTAAACAGTCAGACTTCAAAACATGAAACAGTGGAAAAGAACACCATCACCATGGAAAGAACACAGTGGTCTTTGCCTACCCATAATGGAAAAGATCATACTGTTTTTAAAATGGAGCCAGGCAAAGCAACTTGATACCCTACTTGCTAAATACTCTATTGTTCATGTGTTCAGGTAAATACCTAGACAGAGAGGCACTATCACAGGGACAGACAATCTGATGGATGTGTTTAGGAACAAAGAAAAATACTTTGTTAAAAGACATCCTATAGCATTCAACAGTACTACAGACCATTGCTACTGAACTGTTGCAACATTTTTTTAATGAAGGATGATCAGGAATTACTCAGCAAAGCTGCTAAATAAACATTTATTTACCTTGTTCTTTATTTTTCTGCGGATTTTCTTCAGCACTTTCTCCTCTGCTTTTGTCAGGGGCAGTTTGGTAGGGATTGGGTACCCCTCTGCAATCAGTGTCCTCTTCTCCTCCTCTGTCAGGATGAGTGGGCCAGTTCCCTGCAACTTCTGCAAGTGTCACAGAAATGAAATACGTAACAGTAAGTGCACACAGCCCTAGAGAAAGGGTGTGAGGGAACAGAGAGAGAGTCAGCAGCTCTCCCACTTCAGAGATGCCTCTGCCTATAACCCAGCAGTCTGTTGCAATTGGGAATGCATGGAAGGAGAAGACAGATAGATAGCTTCCATTCAGAGACTCAATCTTTGGGACAGGATTGCCTCAAAATAGTTGCTTTCAGCCCAGCTCTGAACACACTGAGGCCAACAGTAAAGCTACTCAAATGGGGAGAAGGACAAATGAGAAGCACTGAAGAAAATCCCTCCCTAAAAATCACCACTTGATTTCCAAGACACAGCAACAAGAGGACAGATGCAGATCTACCAGGAACAAGTTAACCCAGCTGGGTTGGGTGCTAATGTGAAACACAACCCATGATGGCAGAAACCTCTTAACACTGCTCAACTCTGCCTCAACTTAGAGGACAGGCACATGCCATTACCTGTGGGAACAGGATAGACAAGGGAGCAAGAATTACTGGATCTGTAGTTTTGACCAGAGACGGGTACATCCAAAGAACAATGGAAATTAGCAAATGTATGGCAAAAACAGTAATTAAAAAAAAAAAAAAGACAGATGCTAGAAAAGTCAGCCCAACTTACATGTGGTGCAGTCAGGAGAGGGGAATTGGAGAGTGCTGAAGCTGTGCGCGACGTGACTTTAGCCGTGGCTTGCAGCTGGATTGGGCTTGAAGGAGGCAGCGATCTAGCCGGGCTCTGCCCTCCTTCAGAGTCACTGCCATGACTGCTGGGAGGGGTCGGAGGCAAATGCAGGGGATCGACTGCTGAATGTCAAAAGAGAAATACAATGTAAGGTTTGGAGATGCTAACGTAAACTTCCACTAGAGACACTGCTGCCACCACCACCCAGTTTCCAGGACTAGGAGTGCCTGCTCAAAGATGGATCAAGCAGAAGTGGAAACTTTGAAGATTTTTAGAGTATTCAGGTCTCCAAAGGAGCCATGAAACATAGCAGCTGTTTTTAGGTTCAACAGACAGAACAGGGCTCTGCTCATCTGCTCCAGTCATTTCTACCTACCCTTCAGCTTCTCCAAATGTCTTGAGATTTAAGTATAAGCCTCCAGTACAAGTACCCTCCTTGGGAAACCACATTAGCAGAGGGCTGTGAGCCAGTGTGCCTTCCTTCCAAAAACAACAGTCTTTCCCAACCATGCTATGGATTTAACAAATTGCCAGTATTTTTCAAGAGAAGATAACACATCCAAGGTGCTATATGAACAGTAAGGAAAGAAATATTTTACCCCCTAAGGATCTAGTTTGGCACAACGGGCAGGTAGTGACAACCTCATGACAGTGAAGGCTTTAAGGAAGGATGGAGCAGTAGCAGCATAGGTAGCCACCACAGGAACCTCTCACATTTTGCTATCCAGAGCCATAAGCAAACTTCTACTGCACTTGCAGCCAACAGCATCTGTGCTACAGCTGGCAAGCAAAGTGCTGCTTACGACCAAATGGGTCTGGACCAAGAGAAACAGTGCAATGTCTCATCTACTCAGATTACATAGACAACTTAGTTATGGCTGCTTTGGACATCCACTAAGTCATTTTTTCTCTGAGATAAATTTACAGCAATCACAAATGGGAGTAGGAAGATACAGGGCTGGATTTGACACCTTCCACTTCTTTTATGCTTTGCAAATTTGAGTTGAAAAGATCAAACGGGTAGTGGGGAGGAAGGAAGAAAAATAGTAAGAAGAAAAAGAGTAATTATACATGAGCTCTTTTTGGCTAGCATCTTAACTCTAGCAGTTGCCAGAAGATGTACACTTGTAAAATAGTAAGGCCCTTAATCTCACAAATCAAGCAAACACATCTACATTTTGGATTAAGATATAGCCTCCTTTTTTTCCACCTGGTAAATCAGTTGCTTCTCTTCCCAGAGCAGTTCCACTTATCTACATAAATGAATTCACTAACAGAATATCAAGTGTTCCTAACTGAGACGCAGTTACCTTCTTAAATTTCAGTGAAATATTTGGCTTTCAAACTTTTCCCAGGTTAACAGATTATGTGCCACAAAGGCATGTTTTACATTTGGGCAGGGTTCATTACTCCTCCTCCCTCATTTATATACTGCAAAGGGACCCTGGTGGTTCTTAAACCTGACCTGAAACAAATACGCTAAAACCAGTTGCACCTAACTTAATGTCATATAAACTTGCATCCTTGCTTTTGCAGCAGAGGGCAAAGAGGTTAAAACCAGCAAAGTTTCCACATGGGCTCTTCATATTTTCTATGCCTTAGTTAAGCCCTTTCAGAATGATTTCTCTTCTAACCTAAATAATCTCATACTTTAATGATTCAAGCTCCCTCCAGCAACTGCATAATTGTTAATGTTACAGACAAAATAGGGATCATTTTCTTTGTGATGAGCAAGACCAAAACGAAGAAAAAAAAAATCACATAAATGGGTCAGAAAGGCTGGCTCTTTAGCAGCCTGAGTCAAATCCCTAGAAGGCAACAGCTTCAGCCTAAAGATTAACATGGCAAACAAGGAAGTCAAATATTTAATCATGGTAAAGTATGCTCATCGTGCTTTCTGGTCATCTCCCTTGCATTTCGGGTTGGTAATTAACAGACCTTCCTTAGAAGAGAGGTTCAGAAACTGATCCACTTCATGGGGCTCCAATTTAATCTCTGGAAGAACTTTCTGGCTCAGCGGTTTCATCTAGAAAAGAGAAATGAACAGAATGAAAACCCAAAGCACCCATCTTAAGATCTTAATAGAAGGATACAAGGATGATTTCTCCATAAATGGAGAGATTTCCCTGTCCTGCTCTGCTGCAGGCAAAGCTTTAACTGCTTCACACAGTTGTGCTAAGCCAGGCTACAGAGAATGCTGCCCTGACTACTCCTGCTGTGGCTTTTCTTAGTACTATATTTAGCTAAATAAAAGATTATGCCTCAGAGATGACATTTCAGACTGAAAGCTAGCATGCAACCCACTCAAATTACTTCTCTTAGCAACAGAGCTGCCACTAGGATTTGCCGGACTGCACAGCTCGTTTGAGCAGAGACAGAAATGCTCCTGGCAGCGGGGGAGAACCCATCCAAGACCACTGTCATCTGGGAGCAAGATCAAGGTGCCACTCACTGAGCACTGGATTATCGGACCCAAGTTCATTTCACACTTAGGAGCAGAAGGAACAGAGACAACCATGGCTGACAGACGTTTGGAGGACATCTGACTTGCCCTGTTGACAGGACTGGTTCACCAGGCTGCCAAGCTGCTGGCCAGTCTGCCTGAATGCTATGCTCCCAGGCTTGAGGAAGTCAGTCTGGCACATCAGCACGCTCAGTGCAGCCAAAAACCTCTCCCAATAACCTGTGTAACTAATCTGTGCAATGGTAACGAGCCATCGGTTAGTCCCAAGATATTCTTCGTAGTATCACAGCATCCCAAGCTACGACATGACTACATACTGGGCACAGTATATGCAGACTACAGGAGGACTATGGGAAAGTCATGTTTCAGTTTTCCCAGTTTCTCATGAAACAATTCCCATTGCACGTATTTCTCATCCACATCTAAGTGGGAATGTTTATTTTCAACATAGCCTAGCTCCACCCAGACTGGCCTGCCATCACACCCTGGGGACTGAGAACTGTCAAAGTACTTCCTCCACTGATGGGGAGCTCTGGTGAGCCATCAGCTGCTGCAGTTCATTCTCCTGAGCTCAACCACAGCCAAACTAAGCCCTTGTGAATGCCAACTGGCTGCTCCAGCTGTGGTCAGAAAGGCATCACAAATGCACCTTATTACACAGGTTGGTGTGGAAGCAGCAGCACCTCGATATGTCAAAGCTTGATAGACCTGGCAAAAGTGACTTAGTAGGCAAAAAGGAAAATGCTCCAGTCACGTCAAACAAGGAGTCTCACTCTGATTAAGGGAAGGTGCAGCAGCACTAAAGCAAGTCATTATGGAAGACATTGAGCTTGTCACAGACTCTATAAGGCAAATGGGTTAGTCACTTCAGGTGGGACTGGTTCATTAGAAACTGTTTAAATATTTTTTTAAGAAGCATCAGCCCCAGCCCTTTGCATGGTCTAGCATAGAAGAGAAAGCTGTGCATCCAACCATTAAGACCTGAAGATGCAGATACGAGTTTTGAAACACAAACTCTTACAGCAGTAGTGGGACACCAGCAAGTATTAGAAAACATTAAGGCTGACTGCAGCACACCCTGAATTGACACCTTTGGCACAAAGGAGGCCACAGTGGTATGCAGTGTCCTAGGAGAATCTGTACCTAATTGCACAAAGAGGAGAAGAGAAAGTCTGCAAGTACCAGGGCATCAGTCTGCAGCTCAGCTTGTTCCCCCTCCAGCGACGTGGCTGTGACAGTGAGACTGACAGAGGGAGTAAGGCCTGATGTCTCGCACAACACTTGCTCAGTCTTTATTGCTGCCGGAGTCAGCTCTGTACCCAGACACCATTCCTCATTTTCCAGGTCACCTGTCAGGGAAGGAAATTGGACACCACATGTTTAGGTCAGAGACAGAGCGACTACAAACGAAAATAATGTCAACCCTCCTCCAGAGAAGGGAAACAAACACAGAAGGCATTTCAGTCCATCAACAACACTCTGCCCTCACTATTCAGCTCTCAGTCAATGCAGACTGTGCCGTTTCAGGGCTGTAACCTGATCGTAGCCCCAGGGTACAGAGAGGAGCAGTGAGGAAAGACACGGAGCACTAATCACCGCACACTGCCAAAAGCTGCTAACACCTAGCAGAGCAAGACTAAACAAGCCATTGGGTAGAGCAGCCAGGGAGCCATACTCTACACATGCTAACGCCTGTTGACTCAGTTTTATTCCTCCTTGCAGAGGGAATGCTTAGCCAGCCTTCTGCTCCTTCTACTGCCTGCAGTCATCAAATACTTGGAATGGTGATATTACACTTTTAAGAACAAATGATTTTTCACTCTTTCAACTTCAAGATTTTTCCCCCAGGGATTGATAAAACTATAAAAGAAGGCAGTGGCTTTGATGATTTCACAGGAGCACCAGTGGCATGGCGATCACATTAATTTCCTTCCAGAGCGTCTGAGGGAGACAGCACAGGATGCATATTTTGACTGGCAGCAATGAAACGTACATCACATGTTGGCAGAACTGACCCCAGACCCCACTTACTGCAAACTCACTAATCAGGAGAAAGCCACGCGACCTTTCACTGAATAAAGCTGAATAGTTTGCCTTGCACTGTCAAGAACTAGAAGAAGGTCGGTATGGTAAGTTGCTAGCTCCCCATTTCCATTCCTGGGGCAGCCACCAGGGAAACAGATGTTTGGCTTCCCGAAAAGGGACTTATTCTCCTGTGTCTAAAGTATGACAGAGGATCAAGAATTCAGAAAGATTCAATCTTTAAAATAATTTCACAAGGCTACTAAAATCCTTATTAGAAAAAAAAGTAGATGTATTTTTGGCAGTTGCAATTCTACCTTTAAAAAAAACATTCCTACTGCTAGAGTTCAGTTGTATAAGATCTTCTTTCCTCTCGCAGGAGAGTGCCCCACACTGCTGTACTGCACCCCAGGAGCATACAGCGCAATCCTCTGCCACAACTCGCCTGCAGCTGTGAGAGGCACATCCATAAATCAAGCAGTTGGAGTCCAAGGACAAGCATACATAAGAGAAAAGGGTGTTGATCTTCCTTTCAGAGCTCTCTCCTGCTTTCATACACAGTATTTATTGCATAGATGGAATTAAAGCAGAGAGCGAGCATGTACACAAACAGAAGTGCAGTTAGTATGCAGCAACACAGCTTCAAATTAACCGGACGCTGCACCAACAAGGTGGGAGTCAGCCAGAGTGCTGCGGCTATGCCACCAACAGTCTGTGAGGCTGATACAACACCTCTGCACATCTCAACAGATCAAGCTGGTGAGATGTCACCAGAGTTCAGCTGCAGACAGGTAACAAAAATAAGAGCAGTCTTAGAGCTGCCGTGTTTGTCTGCCATCGCTATTAAGACCACACAGGCATATGGCACGCAAGCGCTGGGCAGGAGCTGAGTGACTGCAAGAAGGGAGAAGTATGCACATCGCCAGTGCTAGTTGCTACTTTGTGGTGGGACCTAACCTCCACCGCTGGCAAGGAAAGAGGTAATTTCAGTAAAGACACACCAAGGAATTAAAAAAGAAAATACGTATCCTGTAATCAGACGCTCCAGAACAGCAAGCCAACCTCTGCCAAGAGAAGTAACTGTACAGCAAGACCTAAGCACCATATTTAAGATGCTGAAGGGCTTACTCCCAAAGCTTTCCGGGAAACACAGAAATATAAAAATAGAAGTGTTTATGACAAAACAAAAAAAGAGGTAGTATTGTCTAAATATTAACTCAGGAGAGAGGACATTGCTTTCCCACCACCCTCCCTCCCTGCACCTCCCTACTTACATACACAAGAACACCAATCCCTCCCTGTCAACTGCAACGAAATATTTGGTGGATGAGTGGACTCCCCCTAGTATGCTGTGTGTGGATCATTCAGATAAGAGCTTTAAAATAGCACCTTTGCCTGGAAATCCAGAATCCCTTGGCAAATGCAACTTTCAAATGTTTATTTGGATAACTTCTGCCAAAGCCTCACCCGCCTGGTACGATGCAGAGGCTCCACTTGCTGCCTCCCTCACCTCTGGGTTGAGCTATACTGGGGCAGTGCTAGCATTTATAAGCTACCTTAGAATCCATTTGGGAGGGAAGCCTACATATAAATGAGAGTTATCAGCGAACCACGTAATTAGCCCTGAACTTTCTGAGATTTGTATCACCATGCAAGTTGAAGAGAAGTCTAGCCATGGGTGCCCAACAAAACAGGGCATGTCCTCTAAGGCTGTGTTTTGTGATGTTTATCACCTCTAATCCCCAAACTCATCACAAGGACTCAGCTTCTGCAACGCAGCAAGATACGCTGGCCTTCAGCTGGTCACTCTCCTTCCCTGGAACCCGACTGTGCTGATCGACCTGACATCCCCGCCATCACCACTTAGCTCCGCACTAACTGCTCCGAGTTATTCTAGGCATTAAAGGCAGTCTAACCAGTTCACAGGGTTACAGATGGTTTTCAGAGACAGCAACACGGTACATTTAACACTGAAATAACTTTGAAGAACTACATTTAACTCTTCTTTGACATTGTCTTTTATGTATGCGCATGGTGACAGCTGTCATTCCAAATGAACAACCCTCTGAACAGATGGGATGGAGCAACACACTGGTCCAATCCCACCTCAACACTCCCCTCTCCCTGCTTTTTCCAAGCCCCTGTTACACACTCACTGTCATGGTCAGCACAGTGTAATGAGTCACTTTCTTCTGATGCATTCCAGCTTCTGAAGTCACCGATAATCCCTCCTCCAACCCAGGAGATCTGCAAGGACATATCCCTCTCTCCTTTCTCCTCTTCCTGAGCACAGTGGGTTGACGTTACTTGAAAATCATTATTAGTTTATCCTTCTAACAACCCCTAAGAGCTTTAGTCTACTCTGCCAAGCCCTGTACTAGCAGAACAAAGGGGTAGCCCTTGCCCCAAACTCCTTGAGAATACTGCACAAAACCAGACAAATTTACGTACATGGGGAAAAACTGAACAGAGTACAGAATACTGTCATATTGAAAGGTGTGGCACATCCTTCAATACAACATTATTTCTGATGAACGGTTGAAGAACCATGACAGAGGTTTTATGGGAGGATGAGAACAAGCAAGAAGGTGCACGTGAAATCTTGAAATGAAAGGGCAATGGAGGCTGGCTCAAGAGATGACTGGAAGAGAAGCGAGTGATCTTCTCCAAACCAAGCGAGACATGCGGTGGAAAAGAGTAGATGATTGGGGTCTAGAAACTGAAGGTGAGCATTCATCTTTATATCTGACATGATCCAGGAGGCACACATGAACTGAGTCAGAGTCCAAAACAACAGGCTGAGAAAATGCCCTTGGTGACTGTATTCTAGATGGATATGGATAGGGCAACACTGTATTGCCAAGATCAGACAAAATACACTGCTAACTATTCAGGTATAAGCAAAGCAAGCCTGAACAAGAGATTTAGCTATTCATATGGCTAGGAAAATTCATGTCCTAAAGATGGTCACTTTGGCAGTTAAATATCTTTTCTGAGGCTTCAAAGCCCTGACAACAAAGTTCACTGCTGAGCAAATGATCCTGACTGCTAGGATCCCCTTGCCCACATGAAATTTCCTACGAACTTCAGAGCTCTGTCACGCAATGACTCTCTACATGAGAAGCATTCCCCTTCACCTACCCTTTCAATAAGTTCATGAATACTAGGCATTTTGGCACATGAAAGCTGTCACTTAAGCAGTCTATATTTTGCAAAATCTCGGCTAAAGATCCTATGTGCAATGCACTAGCACCGTTAAATTGCACGGAGTATGTTACCTGAACATTACAGCTGCAAAGCACCCTGGTATTATGAAATACCTATAAAGGTTTATTTCAGTGTGCTTTTGCACATTATATAAATCTACAAATAGCAATGTCCTAATGTGATTGAAAACTTTCTCTGCAGCACCTGTGCCTTACCCAACACAGAGCGCATAGCACTCCCTTAACTGATAAGCCATACCATGATTTGTTATTCTCATTGCCTCATGCAGAGCCTCATCTCTCCTTTACCAAATAGGATTCAAATTCAGTTCCCACAGAGCTGTTTAATTCCCTCCTAGGGTACAATCCAAATGCTTCACCAACCTGAATTAATTTTCACAGCAGTCCTGAAAATTCAAGTGAGCCATAGAGAGACTAAGGCCAAAAAGTTTCTAGTAATTTTAAATGACCAAATGGAGACAACTGGAATTTGATTTTTTTTTTAGATGATTTAGCACCTTTATCATATTTTACTTTATCAAAACATAGTATGCATTGAGTTCAGGTCTGGTTGTGAGCATCTAGCACTTCTGCAAGTTAAACCTCCATTTCAAATCAAGCATCCAAAAAAACAATTCACCACAGCACCCAAGGGTTTGTGACACATGCATCTAAGATTTCGCATGCCCAAGACCAAAATTACTTTTCTTTAGAAAGCTTTTATTTGCTGCTTTTGTCATCAAGCTGCCTCACTTTTCCTGCAGACTCTTGTTTAGCACGCATCTTCTACCTTCTTTAAAACAAAACAAAAACAAAAAACAAAACAAGGCAGGAGCCTTACAACGCACCAAAGCAAGTTCAGTCAGTGTACTAAACAAAATTCTCACTGACAGGAAAAACTTTAAACTAATGTCCTTTTCTTTCCCAGCTGCACTCATCACGTGTCCTGCTTGGTCCCAGCTACAAGACTGACAACATGTTGTAAGAAGCTGTGTATATAATAACGCAGGAAAGGAAGCTCAAAACAAGACATAATTCCCTCTGCACTGTAAGTGTAACCAGTGCACATGGTGCATATTTACACAAACCCTTTCTGTCCCCCACACGTACTTCAGAGCCCCTAATCCTGCCCCAGGTTCAATCATCTGCAGTTAAGATGGACAATGCTAGTAGGATCTACCCAACATACCACAAGAGGACTTTCCCTTTTCCCTTTCCTTTCTCCACATCACTGCACCCAAAAGTGAAAAGGCTGTTCAGCATTTTGCTCAATGAAAGCTTAAGATCTTTAAAATTCATTACAAAGACTGAGTCACACAAAAGTGCTTGGGTTTTGGTGCACAACACACCCAAGTTTTTAATTTCTCTCTACACTGCCCACCATATACCTTATGATGGTAGTTTTCAACAAAAATGGAGTTCAGTGCCCTTCTAAGCATCACAGCTGTAGCAATAATCAGTACATGTGATATAGGCACACATGAAAAACACACACAACCAAAAAGGGCTGTTTGTACAGCAACCAAAACACCACCTCTATAGATTCCTAACTTTGTAATTTCAGCTGCCAGTATTTCCTACGAAGGGTTCTGGAACCGAATGGGGAAGGAAAACAAAACAAAGCAACCCACATGCTTTGCTATAAGATGTTTATCAGGTCCCATTTCTATAAAAATCAGTCAGTCAAAATTCTCCCACGGAGTTCTCAGGTAACTGCCAGCTGCTGAAGGAAGAAGTCAGGTTTCTCCCTTCTCTCAAAACAGTAATTTGGAGGCTGTGGTAACTTAGAGAAAAGGACAGAACTACTTTTGGCCCCAGACGTGCTTTAAAAGGCTGTTAAGAACCTATCAAAAAATATGACAGGATTAATATATACTACTTCTGCATTCATTAAAAAACATTTTATAGATATATTATTTATATATAAAATATATATTTTTTTAGACCTAGTCTCTTAACACCACCATGTGCCACTTTCTGAGATACTCGTATTTCCCTGACGAACTGCGACATTTCACTTCTTTCTTGGCTTCCCCCTCCAGCCTTTTTTTTTTTATTTACTTCTATCCAACATTATGTTTTGCTTTTCAAAGATAAATTCTTCAATCTCACCCACCATACCAACTCCCTGCCTGAGAAAAAGTAAATCTTCTCCAATATTGACTAAATTTCACCCTCCATGATAGATGTACAGAGAAACAAAGCTTATGAAATAACTAAAAAGATGTCCCTTGCTCCTCACATTTAGTTCAGCATTATTCACTGAAGAGTTTAACAGAGAGACTTTTTGCATGCATAGCCAAGTTGAATCAGCAACTTGCTCTGTATTTTTCAGTAAATGAAATTAGAGATGCACTACATATTTCCACCCGCACACACCCAAGTGGCAAGAACGCAGGCATTCAGTGAAACACTGATTTTCACTTCTTTTTCCTGCAGTAAAAAAAGGAAGGTAATACCAGTAGGCAAACAAAGCCATGTGAAAGATGTACCACTGAACCTAATCTTGAGGTGCAAAAAAAAGCTAAAATACGCATACCACCATTATCACCTGTCAGACTGTAATCACACAGAAAACAGATGCATGTGCTGCATGTCATTTGAAACAAGCCTGCAAATAAGACACGTAGAAGCATCGAGGGTTATCCAGATATGTATAAGCAGAACGAAGAGGCTGTCCTTGCCTCCTCAAAGTTCACTGTCCAAGCAATAGGTAAAACAGCTAGAGAAGGACAGAAAATGAAACTGAAGGAGACAGCAACAGACCACTCGTCCAAGTGCTTGGCACATGTATGAGAAGAGACATCTCTGGACAGGGAAATGCAAGAAGATCCCTAACGATTCCAAGTGCTCCCCAGACTGGTGTATTGAAACAATTCCCCTCTTCAGCTGCTTCACGGATTTCAGCAACAGGGCTTCGGTTCGCTCCTTTCAGTCCGTGGCAGACCTCGCACTGCCCTCATGAACCACAGGGCTCGGAGGCACGGCCCATGGGGCTCCCGCGCAGCCACACCACGTCCAGCAGCGCGCAGGCTCAGGCCCGGCTCGTCGCACGTTAATAAGCTGCTCTGAATCAGGCCCAAGCGTGCCAAGCTGTGCTTTGGCCAAGCATCCGGCCCTTGCCTGGACCCACCTCAGAGGCAGCTCCTGGGCAGCCAGCGGCAGGATGACTGCTCCCTTGTCCTCCCCGCGCCTGGGCTCGTGTAACCCCCTGGCAGACACAAGCCCCCTTCACAGCGCCTGAAGCGCTCCACTCCCACCTCTCCTCAGCGAGGTGGGAGCCCACAGCCACAACAAGCGCTTGCTTTGACAGCTTTTCCAGGCGGCGGTCCCCCGGCCCCGCTCCGTGCGCTCCCACCCCGAGCAATGACACCGGAGCCCTTGAAACGGCCTCCACAAAGAAGACACTGTTTGACTGGCAAACACTGGGGTCCTTTTCAAAGTGCCAGGAAGGGCAAATGAAATAAAGGGGGAACCGTGAGCAGCAGTGATACACGGTCATCACAAAACATGGCAGAAGCGGCCCTTCTTTTAACAAAGGTTCGCCAGGCGTACCTGCTCCTCCCCTCCGAGTGGCCCAGAACCCACCCAACCCCCTCATATTATTTGTAGCATTATCGAAGTCGTTGTGACAGAAACAGGGACACATTGTTCCTCCCACACCCAAAGAAAGCAGGGTCAGTATCCTCTTTTCCAGGGAGAATTTGACAGTTTTTAAACCAGAATCAGCTTCTCACGTACACCCAGCCAGGAGATGTCTCAGGGTTACAGGCTCTTCTTCAACCACTCCTCAGGCCAAGACTTTGCAGAAGTATAGCTGTCAGCTAGGACACAGTTCTTGATGTTTTTATTTTGTGTATGGGGAGGAAAATGTTATTTTTATAGCATCACCTTTAACACATGTGGGAGCGAGATGTCAAAATAGGGGCAAGCTCTCCAACACCAGCCGCCGAGTCAATGTTCCGCAAAGGAGCTTTCATTGCCTCTGCAGATTTGCTTATGCCTGTCAAGAAACTATTTTGAGAACCAAAAACCATCATAAAAGAAGAGAAATTTAGTATTTCTAAATCATTGCAATCCCTATCTAGGCTCCCCCCTCTCCCTTCCAAGCCAAGTACACTTGCATTGACACGGAGGTCAGTTTTAAAAAATATCTACATATATTTGATGTACTGGCAAGAGGCACAGACTGAGGTGGTAACTTGGATTTACAGTGTTAAAGCTTGGCAGTATAATACGTCCTACAAAAGGTCATGAAATTTTTATTTTTAAAAATATGTGAAAATTATCCATAGAAGTACTGTGTTCAGTTAAAATAGTTCTCTCTCAGCCTTCTGAATTTTTCTCCCCACGTGGATGCTGTGAAGGCACATCCGCATTAAAGCAGCAATTGGCCTTTGACGCATGTTAAAAGGACTTAATGCTCACAGCAAATCACTAAGTGAGCATGAACTCCCAGTGCAACAGTACAGCTAAAAGACAATGAGATCACTGGTTCCATGAACAGCAGGACTGGAAGTGGGAGGAGTATTCCCCTAATATTCATCATTTGGGAAGCTATTCCTGGGAAACCAGCTCCTGCAGTCACTTTATACAGAGTTTTGAAAAGGAACTGCAAATGTTCCTTTGTTTAGAAAGGAAATGCAAGAATAGCTCCATGTCCAGAAAATATGCCGTATAGGGCAGCACCACAGTGCAGTTCATTTAAACTGTATCCAAGCAGAAATCAAGAGGGGACTTAATCACAGCCTACAAACACCTGGGGAAAGAGGTTTCTGAGAGCAGATGGTTCTCTACTCCAGCAGGGAAAAGGCCATAAAGAGATCTCACATTTGGAACTGGAAGCTAAAGAAGGTCTGACTGCGAATACAGTTGTCAGGTACAACAGTAAGCATAAGTGATCACCAAAACACCCACCTCTAAATCAGAACTGACATTCTTCATACACTGATGCAGAAGTATAAGTTTTAGGCTTGATCCAGAGCGGCCTATTGAGATGCTAGACCTCAGACATATAAAAGATCAAAAATCTTTTCATCCTTTAAAACTGCAGATGCTGATAGAGACCGATTGCTACCCTTCCACACAAAAATCACTCAGATACAAGCTATGATCGCCAAATGGCTTCCTCGCATAAACAAACAAACCCAAAAAATCTACACAGGAAAAAAGTTGCATTGGCATATATTTGCAAAAATTATCAATATGGCTTTGACAGCATCTTTTCAAAACACAAGTGAATTTCTTTAAAGAAAATGGAACTGGACAAAGCCAGCGCAGAAGAAGTTCCATTTCCATTGTTCACATCTCATTGATTTGGTACTGGGAGAAAAACAGACAGAAACAGGACAATGCATATAGATATAGCCTCTCTATATATACAAATGTATTATGCATAATAAATATATAAGTTATACATATACTATATATACACAAATATTATGTGTATGTACATTCCCATACATATAAAATGTGTGAAGACCATCCTGAGCCTTGAGCCCACAGGTGCCTCTATGCACAAAGGCAGCACATGACAGATTTTGGTATTGCAGACTATACAAAAGGAAACATTTCCCTGTACAAAGCACTGTCTGGAGCCACGTACAGTGATTTTGTGGGTGTTTTTTCCTTCCCTTCCCTTTCACAAACCACGTAGGAAGATGGAGTTGAAGCTCAAAAGAAAATTTTGGCTTTAAAAGTACATTGCAGGAAAACATAATAAAAAAGCAATAAAAAAAAAAACAATACAGGTTATATTCTGGGGCCAGCCCCAGCTTTGGCACAGGCAAGCATAAAACAGAAACACACCATTTCTGCAGGAATCACTGTCAAACCTTTAGCCAAGGCAAGCTGCTTCAAATCCAAGTGTAACTTCAATGCATTCCTGAGAAGGAAAGCATGAACGGGAGGGCAAGTGGGGACCAAGATAAGCCTCAGAAGCAGAGCCCACAGGGGACTCGAAAAGGAATGCATCCAGCCACATAGCCACAATCTGAGGAGAAAAAACATCCAAAGGACTAGTCGGCTGTCCATTCTCACCCCTGCAAGGCTCACCAAGTAAAAAACAAACACAAAACCCAAACACACACCCACCACTAGCCACCATCCGATCACTGTAGCTGATCCCAGAGGATAAAAAGCCCCATGCAGATGCTGCAGCCCCTGCCCTGTATGTTTTCACCTGCTTACCTCACATGTCCAAAAGAAGGGGCAGCTGCTGTCCCAAGGAGTCCCTATGGCAGACAAGACAAATGGTGAGAGGGCAGGGATGGACCCTACACTCACACCCCAAGCCACGCAGGAGGCTAACCACAGTCACTGCTGAAACTCCTGGCTCACCTCGCTGCTGACTGTCTGACCACAGCCTTCCTTTCCAAAAGGCTGCAGAGACAAGAAGACTGGAGAAAGATTTGCACCAACTGTAATAGAAAGTTTTTCTTCTCTAACCACTTACCACTGTCAGAAGCAAACCTGTCCCCTGAAAGACCCCAATGGGCCCAAGAAGTCTCCCTTACCCACCAGCCCTATTCTCAGCCTCCCCTCCCAGCTTCATGTCCTTCCAAGAAACATTTTTTTTACTTCACAACAACCCACCATGCATCTTCACAGCTACTCTGCAGTTGTCTCTTAAAACCTGGGGCTCACAACCAGGAAGCACAAACGTGCTGTGAGAGGGGCAGCAGCACCAGCGGTGCAGCTCGTCAGTACTGGGATGCAGTCTCCTTCCTCATGCTCCCCTGGATCCGTCCCCACGCCAGGGTCCTTATTCACCAGCTCCAGCAACAAAAGTCAGCCTGCTGCAAACAAGCAGCCCAGACCTATAAACCTCTCTCTCAAGTATCTTTAATCTCAAAAGTTTACGCAAGATTGAATATAAGAATAGATTCTTGGGGAAGAAAAAAGGCAACTACATACCAGTTGTCTTGCACACATCTCTTTTAAAATAGTTTAAAATAGTTACACTTGCCAGTGCATTCATAAGCTGGAGATTTTGGGACTGGTGTTTCAGAGCACATGTTAGCAACAACCTGTGAGTGTTCAAAAAAAAAAAAAGCTCTTCTGCACAAAGACAGGGAAATAATCTCCACGCAGTGAAGTCAGAATGAATAACTGGGAAAAACTGGCATTGGGACCTCAATCTTATGAACACTTACACACATTTTACCTTGCAGTTAATGAGACTCCTCAAAAGAGCTAAGCCCGGGCTGACACGCTTGCCAGGCTTTACACTTCTAGCACTGTTCTGTTTCATTTGTTTTTTTAAACTCTCTAGGTAAGACTGCCCAGCAGGACCCTGCTCCATCCGCCCTGAGGCGCTGCTCCCGCGGGAGCCCCTGGCCTTGGCCAGGCTGTGGGACGCACACCTACAACCGCCATCTGCAACACACCCATTGCCACGAAAACAAACTTGAGATCTGAAGGCCATTTTTAAAGGCAGGCAGGCAAGCATACCCTTCGGACAGCAGATCCGCGTGGAACAAGCCCCCTCCCAACCACTCACCAGCCTCTGTGGGGGCATCCTCCTCCCAGTCAAGCCTGGTCCTGCCTGAAGGCCGGGTTGGCACAGGGCTCAGCAGCCACCTCCAGCTCTCAGATGGCACCTGAGGGCTGTGCAGCAGGTTAGCCTCATGCAATTAAAATGCATCGAGTTAGAAGAAGTGACAGGCTGGAACCCAGCCTGCATCTAAATATAGCCAGGCACATTGCAGTTGAGAAGTTACCTTTGTAGAAAGGAGCTAGCAGCGCCAGGTCATGTTAACAGAATACTGCTGGCATGACAACTCCAGTAAGAACCATAACAGGTGCTTTTTCCAAGTATGTATTACCTAGTCATACAGGCTAAGAGGTCTGGCCCTAGAAAACCCTTCTTTTCCCCTCCCCTTGCACTTTCTCCCCTCTTTGCCTGCCCATAAACTCCCACTGACCAGAGGGGTCAGCATTGCCACACTCTGCGGAACAAGCCACCAACACTCATTGCTAGGACAATTACAAAGGGTCTAAAAAGAGAGTTTTAAAGAAGAAACACTGCATTACTGACTTCACTGCAAACCAAGGACAAAGCCTGTTTGCCACATGCTTTGTACAAAACTCCAGGCCCTTAGTCTTCTAAAGCTAAAGGTGAAGCTCTGAAGCAGCATCCAAGCCCAGCTTGACTGCTTTGTGCTGTCTTCCTACTCACACCACTCTTACCGCAGGCAAGCGCCCATGCACGCACACGCGCATGCAAGCATTGCATGCGAGCCTCCTCATTAGCCTATTTCCACCCTCAGTCCTGCAGGGCTGGATCCACGGGAAGATCATGGAAACACTACAGCAGTAAGAGCTCAGCAATCAATCTGCCCAGTGGGGTAATTATTTCGAGGAGGTGAATTTTTTGTACTTTCTCTATATTAGCCCCTCTGCCAAGGGAACTGGAGTTCACCAGTGTTGCCAAGAGCACTATGTGGCTCCACTTGCAAAATATCCCTCTCCCCCTCTCATGGACTCAATGACTGAAAAATTATCAGCGTGATGTATTTGGACATGTATTTCAGACATCCACATTAACTGCAATATTGTGATTTCCTCAAGTATTTCTCTGAGCTTCAATGTTTTGAAGTCAATAGGTATTGATTGAAAGGTTCATGAGAGTGATTCCAGGCTGAAGATTAAATAAAATCCCAAACACCAAGAACTCCTCTTCCTCCTCCTCCTCCTCCCTTATGAAATACTCCGCAGAATGAGCAGAAGATGAAATGCTTTCCATTCATTTTCTATTTTTAAAACCACTTGTTAATGCTTCTTGGCTTTTTAAAATATCATTTGACTAGAGCTCTATTAATTACCCAGTAGTCTCAGCAGTACGAATTTCTTCAGGATTTCTCCCCAAAGGAAACTCCCCTCACTTTTAGCCTAGTTTGGAGCTTCTCTCTATTAACTTCTAGGGAAGCTTGCTTTCTGAAGTTTCTTGTGCTTGTTCTTCTGCCACAGTAAAAGTTTCTATCAACTCCTGTATATATTAATTTTAAGATACTCACATAAAACAGTTTGGAAATATAAAATGGGAAGGCTTTATGTAGAGGATGTTTCCAGATCATCTCTAAAAAACCTGGTCTCACCTTGAAAAGCCTTCTCACAGGTTTTATTTGTTGTCTTCAGTGAAATGCAGCCAAACTCATGAAATCTGTAACAGGTCACATCTTGTCTTAAGAGAGTGTTTTGGACTACAAAACTGTCAGCCTTTGAAAACTCATGTCCTGTTGGGTCTTCATAAACAGCTTAGCTTCTTAATGCTTGGACAAAAGAACTAATCTCTCTCTCCCTTTTATTGCGATGTAATTCAGTACTCTACTGCATTTCACTGTAAAGCTAACGTTGAACACATAAATAGATTATTAGGAGTGAAAGTCTGCCATGGTGATTACTCCCAAGTGTTGCCAGTTACTCATGGCCTTGCTCCTCCACCAGCACTAGCTTTTAACTTGAACTCCCCTTCCTGCAAGCAGGCATCTTCACACCAGAACAAACAGGCTGGATCCTGTCCTCCCACCATTCCTGCATTTCCTTTTTTTTCCCCTCCAGATGTTTATAACTGCTGAATTAAACATAACTGCTAAAAAATGCCAGCGGTGTTCATCATATCCTGCGCATCACCACTTCCCACAACATTTATAATGCTGCAGTTACTATGTCTTTACAAAAATCACCAATGGCATCTTGATGCTTTTAATTCTTTGCCTTCATTTTCTTTGTTTCTTAAAAGTTAAAAAAACAGGACTTCAGCAAGATAGGAGCACCTGAAGTTGCATTCCTACACACATATTTAAAAAACATTAATAAAATGAGTCGATTTTCATTTAGGGATACCAGAAAGTTCCAGATACTCGCAACTGAAAATAACTGTAGTTTAAAGGGGTTTTTTGTTTTTTATAAACGTGAAGTGATGTAAGGTTGGAAGGGACCTGTGGAGATCAGCTTTCCCAATCCCTTGCTCAAAGCACAGCCAGCTCAGATGAGGTTACTCAGGGCCTCTTCTGGCTCAGCTTTGAATACCTCCACAGATGAAGACTTCACAGCCTCTGACACCTGCTCAAGTGTTTGACCAACTCATAGTGAAAAAAGTTTTCTTAACATCCAACTGGAATTTCCCTTCTTGCAACTCGTATCATTACCTCTTGTGCTACCACTGTGCATCTCTGAGAGGAGTCCAGCTCTGTCTTTGCCTCCTTGCATCACAGAGCTGTAGACAGCAATAAGATCTCCCCTCTGCCTTTTCTCCTGAAGACTGAAAAGCCATCTCACCCTCTCCTTACATGTCATGTTCTACAGTATCCAAACTTCATGGTGGTCCTCATTTGACTCATTTGGTTTATCACTCTCCATTTATCTTCAACAACCACAGATTCAGCTATATGGAAACAAGTGTACCTTTGGACCTTCTCCCATTTCTTTTGGATGAACACTTTAGTTTTAATTCAAAATGTTAACAGTGCAAAGTTAGTAATTTCTACTGAGCACAATTTCCTTGCCTACGGACAAGTTTCTTTATCCACGATGCCCACAGACTTTAATCAAACAAATCCCTTCTGTGACTTCATTTTAGGTATTTCAATTAGCACAGAAGGTCCACATGCACCCTTTGTGTATCACCACCCCACCTGGAACATTTCATTACTCCACCATCATGGCAAGCAAACAAGAACTCAGTAGAACATCGATTTCACCCACATCAGTACTACCTTCATGGAAGTTGTCATCAGTAGAGATGTGAGTCAGAGGAGACTGGGGCCGGGAGTCCCCACACAGGGAGTAGCTGTGCTCTGCCTGGATGAGGGGTGCTGGGGATGCCGGAGACAGTTCCACTTCCATTATTTCATTCTTCTCAGACAAGAAGGGATCATTCAAGAGCTGGCCTAGGACATCTGGTGAGAACTCATCCAGGAATTCGGTGAAGTGCTGCAGAGATAAAAGGGGGAAAAAGTCTATCTCCTTGCCTGTCTGTCACGTCAACAATGGGAAAGCATTGATCAGAACAGTTCCAGTATCTGCACCAGGCATCCGTGCCAGTCAGCAGCAGGAACTACTATCCCTGTTTAATGACCTCCTGCTCCAATTGCTACTTCAAGCTGAAAAGCTACAGCTAGAACAGAAGTCCTCTCAGAGGCATACATTGAAACAGAAGGGTCTGTGATTAACATGCAACGGAAACAGAAAATAGAAGCACAGTAGCCATGTCCTGAAGCAGCCTCCTTTTTTGCCCCAAAGGTACTCAGCATGCCGCCACATGTGCCACCACACATCACCCAGACTGTGTGAAAGATCCTACAGGATTTACTGTCAGAATGCTTTGTGTGTCGAATAGAATATACTGGGTTAATGTTCACTGAAGCAGAGACGAAAAAGGAAGTGTATCCAGGCACAGACTCTGTGACATATGACAATTCTAGCTGCACAGAACATGCAACGCGCTCTAGGAAAACAGGTCCACACATGTCCCCAGACAAGCAAGCAATGCATTTTCTGTACAGCGGATTTCCTAGCTGATTTATATATCTATTTCAGAAGTAGCATTCCAGCTGCCACTAGAGCACACATTCAGCTTCTCGGCCCCACAGCTGGAGCTCCTGACAGCCAGTACTAATTACTACTTTATCTATTACATTAAGTGCATTACACTGACAATGCACAATACAGCTGCATGCACTAGGATAATATTGTGCTTGTTTCTTTCTTAAAATGAGCACAAACCAAATCTTCTCATCTACTTCCTTGAGACCCCAGTGCAGTTCCCATCAATATTGAAAACTGCAGCTCTTCTTGTTTTCATTTCAAATGTCAGAAAACTTTTTTTTTTTTGTACAGACCAAGAAACTGCATTGCAAGAAACCTTTCCTGCTCATCTTATTCACACAAAGAATTCTATTTTGGTACAAAAATATTTGTGCAATGAATTGTAACAAGCTTTTCCAAACAATCAGGCATTATCTACCATCTTATATAGGAGTCTTTGTCGACTGGGGCATGGTCCTACAAAAGTCTAAGTCTGTTTGATTTGCTCTGTTTTCACAGGCTGTATTGATCTTGGCTCTTCGTCTTGCTGTCTCCTACAGAAACAAACACTGAAGTTCAAGATCTGGCTTCCTGTAGGCTAAATTAAGAATTAAACTAGTCAATATTGTATGAATCCATGAGGGAAGCAGTGCGCTTACCACCCCTCGCATGCACATTTCACAGCTCCAGCAGCACTTGTGGCCTCAAAGCCTGACGCTGGAAAACATTGGGCTCAGCCGGCTCTCACAGAGCCCACCAGACATTTGAAGAGACACAGTGCCTCTTCCGAGAGGCTCACCGATGCTAACTGGGATTTCTTTCAAAATTTGGAAGGCTTCAGTCAATTGTGACGGACACTGAGGAAAAGAAAATATTTACTAAACATAAGGCAATAAACAGAGAACCACAGTTACTATGCTCAAACAACAAGCTAGCTAAAATAAAGCCTTTACAAATGGCAAAATGAATTTGTAGTCTCATATTGACTTGCTGTGAATAGTAACTCTACTAAATAAACTCTCAGACAACTCAGCAAGAGGGTCATGAATACCTTAGAAAACCTTGTTTATTTTAATTTTGATACCCAAGGACTCACTAGCTCTCCACATCCAGGGCACATCCATCCCAACATCTGCAAGGCTACATGTATAAACTACAACTCCTTACTGAGCAAAGCAGAAAGAGAAAGGATGCTCAGGATTAGCTGAATACCCTGGTGTACCAATAAGGACACTGAGTAAAGCAGGGTAGGCAGCTATCAAAGTGGAAACAAAGGACAGAAATGCTTCCCAATCATGATAAAAGGCAAGGATGAACCTACAAAAAGCTGTGCCTTTCTTAGGGAGAACTTTTTCCCCACAGTCTACACACTTCTTTTCATCTGAGCTAGTAGCAAGTGTCAACTATATTTGCTTGCATATTTTCCTAAACCTGGCTTTCCCTCTTTCTAACGCCTGCATGAATTATTCCGGTGACTAGCATAAGCCGAAAAAGGGCTGCTACAGCATTTGTACACTGGTTTCAAGACACAGCTACATTACCAGCAGTGTCATCTAACGTGAGGATGTCATCCTTGAAAATATCATGCCTAAGCGCTGACACAGTCTGACACAATTTAGATGTTCTAAATTAAAAGACCCAGCTGAAAGACAAAACATCCACAGGCTACTCAGCTATTTTTTTTGTAAATTCACACAAAGATTTCTGTTAGCCTTCTGCATACCACTGCTTCAATATGGAAGAAATTTGTATCAATTGCTATTTTACTTCTTCTACTTGCTTAAAGTTAGTTATTCTTTTTTTTTTCCCCTTCTGAACAGGGAATTTTCCTAAAACCATTTCAGGAAAAGCAACAGAGGAAACAAACATTCAACTTCCCCAAACCAGACAGAACGAGGATCTTGGGGTAGGGAAAGGAGTTCAACATGTTCCTCAAGATGTGTGCTTTCTCCTTTCCAATTGCAGCTGCAAAGCTGACAAGCAGCAAGCTTTGAGGAAGAAAAGAACATGCATTTGCAATAGAAGTATCTGAGCAAATAAACAGTCTATCTGATTTTAAAATGGTTCTTTAGTTTCGTTATCATGTTTTAATCTTATTTTTAATGGTCTGTGATGTAATTTTGAATAGTGGTCAGCAAAGAAGCCTCAGACAAGTACCACGGGCCAGACTGCACAGCTCCTGGACTCAGCGAAGAGGTACAGTTTTAGGAATCTGGACTTCTCAGTGATTAGAAAAAACAATATTGCTTGAGTTACAGGAATATTTTGTATATTACACACATCTCTACTACAGTGAACACATGAAGCTAGCTTACTTTAACTTTTTTTTTTCTTAAGAAAATAATAGTCTTATTGAAAGCAGCTCACTTGCTTAGAGAATTAAAAAAGAAAAGGCATTTGAGCAGCAGCTACAGCAGAAGCTTTCAGGGAGCAGTGAGGCCTCCAACTCCTCACAATTTCCACTGAAACTTAAAGTGCTCCCCTCTACCTTTTCAAGGTACATCCTCCCATTGCCAACCCTCCTCTTCTCCTCACTCCCCCCTCTATTTCCGTATGCACCATAGTGGTCATCAGCTACTTCCAGAGCCAAAAGTCCACAGAATAACCCTCCATTCTGATACTGCAGCAAACACCTCTGCGCTGAGGAAGAGGAAAGGGCAATTTAGGGAGGAAACAGAGCATTTTACACTGCCAGAAACTGAATATGTATTTGGTTGAAGAAAAAATTCTTTGTCTGCAGCTTTCAACTTGGCATCTTTCCCCAACAGAGTTTACCTTTTAAAAAGGAGAAAAGAGCACTTGCATCAAAAATGTGCTTTTCAAAATAATAATAAATAATAATAGTATCTCTGTAGACAGCTCTGTTGCCAACTTCCTTGTATCCTCACACACCACCACCAGTGACAGCACTAATTACAGACGTGTTGGTACAAGGAGTCCACTTGAATTATTAAACTGTCCTCCCTACATAGCAAAGATGTGTTTAGCTGGGATTTTAACCTCTGTAAAAAGCCATGGATTTAGGACAAACGTAACCTTATCTTCCACTTCCCCTTCTCCCAGAGCACTGCAAAGACAAACAAAACACCAGGGCTCGTGTTTGCAGGGCGAAAGCTGCCGCTCCACTGAGCTCCGCTGCCAATCTGTTTGGACATTTGCTCCCGCCTATAAGCCAGGTGGCTTTTGGGGAACACAAAACACCTACGGACACGAGCCCCGCGGTAAGCAAACAGAGGAGAGCTCTTGCATCCGGGTGTGCAGTGGATTTTGGATAGCTCTTAGAAAGTTGTATTTGGCCACAGACCAAGTGAGCCGCAGGCTGCAGCTCTCACAGCATCTGACTGTTCCTGCCAGACAAAGCCCCTTTTCTCCAGCTCTGCCTAAGGGACAACTTTTTTTCTTGTCTGTTCAAATGAAAAAATCTCTGAAGTAAAACAGACTCAGGTTTTGGTAGTTTCATGGGAGGGCTGACTTCTCCAGCAGATAGCCTGAAGCCAGACCAGAGCAGCGTTAGCGTCGGTTATCTCAAGGTGTCAATGTTATCAGGACCAAGAATGAAACAGTTGTGTTCAGAAAACAGGCTTCTGAAGAACCCACTAAAAAAGGAATGAAGTCGAGAGCCCCAAACAACACTTCATAATTACATTTAAACTATTAAACAAGTGACATGCTTTGCTGAGCCTGAAAATGCACCGCTTCAACCAGGAGACCTACATGCTTCCTGCAAGAGTACAACCAAGGTTTTCCAGCAGAGGTACCCCAAAGAGGAGCTGCAACAGCAGCACCCTGGCCCACCATCGGCTCTGGGACCCCACTGGCCGGCTGAGTGCTACAAGAATGCCCTGCTCTTCAAGAATCCCAGGGCAAGCTGGCCTACATGCAAAGCACCAGGGTGAGAACCATCCACAAATTTAAGATATTCCTCTCCTGGGAGTTCATTGCTCCCTCCTGGCCCTCCTGAGTCAGGGCAGCAGGTCTGCCCTTCCTGGAGGGATCAGCATCCCCCTCCACAACAGAACTGCCCATGTGGGAGCACCGCTCCTGTCCACCAGGCACTCAGGATAAAAGTGAAGTCTGCCATTGGCCTGTAGGTATAAAACTGCCCGATATCCACCCCTTGTAAGGCCTGAGCAGCAATACCGGGAGCAGAGGGTAGGTAGGGCAGAGACTGCAGCCTTACTTCTGTACCAAAGGAATAATCAGAGTGCATGTCATGTACAAGGCAGTGCTCACAGAGAAGATGAGCAGATAGGGGAGACTACAAACCAGTTCCCATCTGTAGGGAAGTAAACATGCACCCCAGGCGTGAATTTGCCCCGAACCCCAGTTTCATCTCTCACCATAAATTAACAGGGAGAAGAGGGAATCATTTCTTCAGCAGCTCTTCCATAGTTTGTATAATCAAAGGTGTGTAGGAGATAAAACACAGTATCACAAAAGATAGCACCATTTCCAGTTAGAGCATCAAACACCAAGAAGAGTGGCTACATGGAGACACCACCTCCTTCTCAAGGAACCAAGCACACATTTCACAGACACCTGGCAGCTGCTTATATGGTAACTGAGGAGGTCTGAATAGGAGTCACAGCTGCTGACACAAGGCTTCAAGCTCTGGGGCATCCAGGCAAGGTGCCAGTTGTCAAAGATGGCACATACATGCTATTCCGTCTCAACGGGTTGTATAGCAAGAGCTGTAAAAGGCATCACACACAGCTCTGCCTAGGTTTGCAAGTGCAGCATCTACCTGCAAGGGCCTGGAACAGCGACCTGCCCTTTCCAGCTAAAGAGGAACCATGCCCAGAGACACTGCTTACGGACACGCTATCCTACCAGTCATGATAATGCAGCAAAGAAGTCCATGACTTTCTGCACGCCCAAGCCCAAAGGCACTTATATTAAAAAGCTCCCTCGACACTGGTGTTTTCTTCCCAGACTCGTTGCCGGTGGTGCTGTTGACTTTGCTGTTTCAAGTTCATCACCAATGGACTGGAGGTGTCAGCATGAGCCAGCTTCCAAATGACCAAGATATCTGTTTTCACTCACCAGCACTTGGGCATCAGTTAATTTTCACAGGGACTCAAACACAAACTCTGCAGATTTTCAGGTACATCACATTCCTCAGCTTCTTCCTCTTCTGGCAACTCTTTATGTTTGCAGCAGGGAAGCTGGCCAACACTCATTCTTCTCCAAACTCAGCCACAGCTTGGATCGCGTGGTACTCATCTTTGTTAGCTTTGAGAAAAGCTAGCAATGGAGCCCCCTATAGCCTCACCTCCATGATTCACTCACACATACCCTTCAGGGAACAGAAAAGCTCATCTACTGGCATAGGATGCATGGATGCACCACTGTTAGGAGGCACGGATCCAAGCTCCCGCTGCATTGCTCTTACAAGGATGAGAAATGAAGGACAGCCTGGCAGCAGCGCAGTATTTTTCCAGAATGATTCCAAAGATGGGGGCTGAAAGAGAGACAAGGCCAACCCTCATGAGCATCCCCACAGGGAAAAAGAGTGGAAGAGCAGATGGCTGCACCCTATACAATTTGATATACCAAAGGTAAGCACCCTGCTATGTGTTAACATAGCGGAGGAGAAGAAGGGGAGAAAGGAGAAATCAACTACATTTGGCAATGCATACTTGAAAAAAAGTCATCCAACCACACCTGAACTGCTTGAAACCTCGGTTGCCCAGAAGACCTCTTGGACAGACCACAGTATTAATAAGAATGCAATTGCAGGCACATCTAACTGCTCTGTCTTACATGAGACACAAAGATCCTCCCTTTCAGCCTGATTAAGGACCAAAATAGCTGGAAGAGCTTTCTGATGGCAGGAAAAGTGTCTTACATGCAGCCACGGCAGAGAACAGGGAGACTGAGGACTGTAAACAGTCCCCCTGGCCATACCTAAAACATGCTGACAAAACAGCAGAGATTGGCACTACCCTGGCTTACATACCTGCCAAGGACAAATAGAGGGAACCTCAGATTTCTAGGTGTATATCTTCTACAGTGTAAAAAAAAAAAAAAATCAAAAACAAGATGCAGAGGAATAATTGCTTAATCGTTTTACTCTACTATAGAATTCTTTACTATCTAGTCATTAACTACACTGAAAATGCCTCATTTGCGGGAGGATATGAAAAGTAACATGAAATTGGTATTTGAAAACAGCGGAGATCCACCATAACTGCAGATACGATCATTTGGAGTCTCACACCAGTAATTACTCATTTTAATCACCAAAAAAAAAAATTGGATGGATTAAAAAAAATCCACTAAGTGAATAACATTCAGGTTGTGTCATCAGCAAAACAAATGCCAGGAAATTCAGAGCTAATGGATCTACATGGTAATTAAATCTGCACTTCTTCCCAACTTGCTCAGGTTACACAGCTGGAAATGCTGAAGTTCATGCTGAGCAAATCTTATAATCTACCCCATTATGTACACATGCATGCACACACTTCCATTGCAAAGACTCAAGTATTTCCTACCCACAACCAGCAAAGCAGCAGCATACTTATTTTTAACTAATGGGGGATTTTTCAAGAAGCATATTCATTCCTTTGCCTTTCCTTGTTCCAAAATATTCTTTCACTTTCTTAACCTTCCCTCCTACAAAGAACTTTGGATTTGAAGAGAAAATTAAAAACAAAATTAAACACTATAATAACCAGGAGTAAACAGAGGTTGAAAGAAAAAGAAAGAGCTCCTGCATAGTTGAGGCAGGGGCAAGAAGCTGCCCTGAAGTTCAGTGTCTCTTAAGCCCACTGTCCTCAGACAGAGAAAAGGATGCTATTGCTCATTCCCAGCACAGGCCCCTTGGGAGTCATCTACAATAGGAAAATCCTTCTCACATCCCCCTGCCCTTCCCCCAGTGCATAATTCTTGGATCTAGTCTAACTTTTCAATAGCCTGGGTGCATGTTTTTCTATTTCCTCTCCCCACAGGAGCTAAAGTCAGAGAGGAGTGAGTCACGGGGGTGAGCACACCAGAGCGGTGAGTCAGCAAGCTGGAAGCCCTTCAGGAAGGCTCCCCATTTGGGTCCCCGGCTGAGACCTCAAAAAACATTATCAATTCCGTGTTGGAAGCAAGTGTCTGGATCGTGCGCTCAGGTCAGACATATTCATTCTTTTGTCTCAGCTACTAAGTTTTTTCTTTTTCCTTTTTTTTTTTTTTTTTCTTCCTTCTCTTACACCAGCCTCACTGGTATGCACTTCATTTGTCTTCTAAGTCAGCTCTTGGGCTGCCAGCTTGAGCAGAACTACAGAAAACCAAAAAACTCTCCCTCGCTTTTCCCCATCCCCTTCTCTTCATCCATGAGCAGCATGGTCACAATTATTTATCGAGTGTGATTTCGGAGGCTGTGAGACAAGCCTGACTGACAGGTCTGCCTTTCATGAGCCTCCAAAATGCCAAGAGTAGCGGTAAGCCTCCCCCCGCCACCTCCAGCTAACGTGACTCACCCTAGACAGAGAGGGTAGTTTAGCCTCCAAACCTTAGTCACTGGTGTCTCTGATGGTTTTTGGCACCCAGGCAAGACACTTAAACAGACCGGTTATGTTTTTTAAAACCATCTAGCAAAGAAAAGAACAGATGCAGGGTTTTTTTGTTTTTCGTTTTTTTTTTTTTTTGCCCCAGCTATACTCCGTGCATTCAATGCCAGTTGAAAATGTTTGTTGTGAGCTAACACAAATTTGCTTGATTACCCCCCAGGGTTGGTGCACCTACTGGCTCTTTGGAAGGAACTTGCATTTACTGCAAGTTTTACATCTAATTAGTGTCTTCTGGGCAACTACCCAGTGTTTAGCCAAAAACAAGCAGTGAAAAAGTCTTCAGACAACTTGAAACCTTTGTATACAAGTTTTACAATTCACCAATGGGCATTTATGGTCTTGTTAGCTGCCCAAGAGCTAGGCAGCAGGGATAATACATTTTGTCATTGCGCAGCTGGTTTAACTTATTGCCACTTTTGAAAGAAAACAGTTACTCTGGTTTCTTCTTAAATGCATGCAGAGAGACCATAACACTACAGCAGTATTTCACAACATTTGGGCGCACTGCACTTGGTTTCATTTATCACCTTTCCTCACCAGAGGAATGGGAGAGGAGGAAACCAAAGAAAACTTGTCTCAGTCCTCGTGTAACACCATCACTTGTCAAAGGGCACAAATAAGCCCTTTGTAAAGGGCATAGCCAGTGTAATCCCTGCATTTCAAACAGAACAACTAGCCTTGCACCCATCTTAAAGACAACTTACATATGTAATAGGAAGGAGCAAAGGATAACCAGGGAAAGAAATCAGAAGTCACAGTGATTACCCAGCTGGTCTACATGGGGACAAAGCCCTGTCCCCATCAATGACTAGCGCCATGCCATTCAGAGACAGTTACTTACAGCAGAGATGCTGTAACCTGCCCTGGAGGCAGTTCATTCATCTGCTCACCCCACAAGGTCAATTACCATTCCCAGATATTAAGCAACACTTGAAGCTGCCAGCCTCAGGCCACAGGCACAGCCTCCCAGAAACAGCCATCCCAGTGGGCACGCTGTACTGGGACGCCGCTAGAGCAGGGCAACACCGAAACACCTTGTCTAGGTTCCCGTCAGTGCAGAGGGCCTCCTGCAGAACACAGATGCTCCCCAGCTCAGCCTTTTTCATGTTTAAAATGTTCCCAACAGCCTCCTCCCTAAGGACCGAACCAGTATCTTTAAAAGGAGGATCTTAAATTAGCCTGCACAGTGTAGGTAGGAAACAACAACTTCTGCTCCATCACTGGAGCTCGCCGCACGCTCTTGCTTGCTACTCATGACTGACAAGACACTTAACATTTAAAACAAACATCACTATTTTCATCTTCAAGAACTCTACTTCTTTAATGGCTGCAAAGTTTAAATGGTAGAGTTCCAGCTTGCAGAGGTTATCATTCCTTCTTTTTCCTAGCGTTGGCTGCAGATCTGCATGCCACCCATCAAAATTCAGGTCTTTAATTAAAAAGTTTTCTGATTATTATAAAATAAGTAAGGCTTTACTGTTGGTATTGGGCAGCTTAAGGACAGATTGGGCATTTTATTTCACTAAAGAGTTATTAGGTTTTGCTTTACAAATGCATTTTTACTTGCGGGAAGGGGTCTCCTTTTCGTTTGTTTTAAGAGTAGAAGCATGGAAGCTCAGGCTGGAAAAGAAAGGACACAAAGTTAAGCTCCTAAATGTTTAGTTAAGTGCTCTTGATTTTTGAAGAGTCAGACTCTCTCTTCAAGTGTCCAAATGCAGACTCCCTAAATTGAATATGGAGAATACGAATTAGCTTTTATAAAGTGCTGCCTAATGTTCACAGACATAACGGTTAACATTGCAGACGCATGTAATGTTTTAAAAAACAAAAAGAACACCACCACATACAATTCTTCCTTGAACTCAAAAAACAGGTGCTTGATCACAGGATAAGGAGAAAAAAAGCACCAGAGTGGCTCTGCAAAACAAATGTGAAGAAATCCATAGATCACATCACCTTACCTGGGAGATGAACTGCCCTGCCTGATTCAGAGCTCAAGGATCAGCAGCCTTTGGCTAGCAATGACCTCAGCTGCCACAGGGTTTAGACCCTGCCCAGCAGAAACTGCTGCCCCCTCTATCAGACAGATATCTACTATCAGGCAGAAAGAGAAACAACGCTGGCAGGACTTTGTGTTCTGTGTTGCTATTGCTGAGCATTACACATTAAGTTCTGTGCACTAAAACAGTCAGTTTGATGTCAAATCCCATTCCAGAATGCGACCTAGCCAGACTGCAGAACAAGCCACCACATTAAAGAACCCCTCACCAGTAAGCAAGTCCTATGCCTTGTTTTCAGTAGAAACATCCTCAATTTTGATCTGACACACCTCTCATCCTTCCCACAAAATTGCACTAAGACCAAACACTGTGGCAAAGTATCAGCTCCGTATGCACCCAACAGTGGGTATAATCAAAGCCTTCCCTTCCAAAACTGTCAAAACTCTTTCAGCTTGCAGCTGTGCCCTATGCTTCATGTCCAAACAGCTACTGCCCCAGCAGGCTAAGAAAGCAGAGCACCAGTAGTTGCGAAGACAGCCCCTGGGAAGATTGTCCCTCTCTTGTACCTGAAGCCATGACGCTAGAGCTGAATTGAACCAGCCAGCTCTGTCCAAACCCATCCCACAGCAGAACACCTTGCGTTTTGAAGCTGCCT
This sequence comes from Chauna torquata, assembly GCA_013399475.1. Taxonomy (NCBI): domain Eukaryota; kingdom Metazoa; phylum Chordata; class Aves; order Anseriformes; family Anhimidae; genus Chauna; species Chauna torquata. Next base: position 249,585 of record VXAL01017311.1, read on the forward strand.
CCAGTGGCCGCCCATACCATGAGATGGGGGCTTCAAGACTCCCCCGTTGCACTGGCACAGCCGTAACTCTGCAGAAATCCACACAGGCATTCACCGAAATAGTTCTGGCACCTTGTTTTGTATGGACCAATACCTTCATCAACACCAGCACTCTGGCACCATCCCTCTGAGAAAAGAAGCATTTCATGTTATGTCACCATGAGAGAAGTGGGGGTCATTTGCTATTACTTGTGTCAAAGGCAGACCAGTTTGTTTTGAAACTGTACGGAAAGCTGTAGAGAGAAAGGAAACAAGGACACAGGATGTGAATGAGATAAAATAAATATACACTGAGAAGTATGCGCAGCATTTGTCTAGACAAATCTTTTTAAGGCACCCCATACTTTAGAGCCAGTATTCCAATTTCCTACAACAATTCCTTTGTCACAGAGCCAGAAAACATTACCTCAGTCAACTTTATTAAAAAAAAAAAAAAGCGGTACTGAAGTAAGGTTCAGGCCTTAAAATAGCAGTAGATGGAAACATCTGTATCCCAACATAAGGTCTAAAATAAATAAATAAATAAAATAAAAACAAAAAAGTCTTTAAGTTCAGTTCTCTATGCTTTCCTGAGATACAAGGACTAGTGGAACAGTTTATTTAGTAACATGTGCACTCTCTCTGTCCTCACAAGTCTTCATGATATAGGGGAGACTTTCAAACTTGTATTACCTTAATTTGGCTGTGAAGAGGCATTTTAGCATCTTTGGATAGCCCTCCCCCATTCAGAGCATTCCCCTTCTTTACCTGTATCTCCCCCCAAAGAAACACCAGGGCAGAGCCTTCAGAGGGCAGATCCCCAGCCCGTAAGGGATGCTCGCAACAGCCGCAGGCACCGTCGGGGCATCCAGCTGCCTCCCTGCCCTCCTTGCAGCACAGAGGCGCTGGTCCCCGCAGATCCCTGCGGCTCACGCAGTGGAGCAAGGGACGCTTGTCTGAGGAGCTCTGCTTCTTTCATTTCCAGACCTTTGCTCCCAAGCAGCATCACCTCACAGGACATAAAAGAGATCCTGAGAATCAGGAATGATGCATCAAGCTACAAGTAAAGGCTCTGGAGGAGCACAGCAGAGGCACTGGGGCAAGAGAGCCAGAAGAGCAGAGATGCACAGGGAAAGAAACAGGACAGGGAAGCAGAAAGTCACAGTGCTTGGAAAGGAATAGATCTACGAAAGATACACAGCGTACTAAGGTTATGCAAGAACTTCCTCCATCCCCAGTTATGTATTCTTGCCAAGTGTCACTGACTTTTGTACCTTGCCATTTAAAAATGCCCATCATAAAGTGGTCATTCTTGCCACTGCTATGGACTTACTCTGATCTTTTTCTTCCACACCTGAAACAGGTTCAGGAAGCAGGTAAGATGTTAGGGGCCAGCACTGGAGTCCCCAGGTCAGTGGGAAGCAGGTATGCTGCTGTGGGAGCACTGTCAGCAGCCCAGCCCAGTTCAAACCTCACTGAGATCTCCCTACCTTTCTCCTGCAACAAAATACACTAATTTCCTCCAGCCCATGCTCTGCAGTCCTAAAGAGCTGGTCAAGCTCTTCAAGCTGCCCCCATAAAACAGAGCATCAAGAGAACCTGAGAGAAGGTCTTCAAACAAGAAGGCATCAAGGTGGGACCAGATGATCTCAGAGGTCCCTTCCAATCTAGGCTTTTCTATGATTCTATGTGGATTGCAAATCACTTATGAACACTTCAGCATATGCCTAAAAAGCGAAGTAACAACAACAAAAAACGCTGCCAATTCTCCATGGCAGGTAATGAGAAAGCCATTTTAGGCAAACAATCCTGCCTACCATGGAAATTAGAGCACCTATAAAACTACGACACATTTAGACTACTGGAAGAAAGGAGAAATTAATGAGTTAACATAAATCAGAACCTAGAAAACAAGAATGAGTTAATAGAAAATACAATTCAGATGGAAACAAGACCACTTTTGAATTTGCTAGTACCTAGAAGAACGTTAATTAAATATCGGGCAATTGCTTGGCTGAAGTTACGTGGGGGGGGAGGAAAGAGGTCCAAACTGTTTAATTGAACACTCCTGGGAGGGGGCGGTTCTGAATTACTGCTTTTTATACAAGAAATAACAGATGATACAGCCATCCCACAGGATGGTAATGAACTGATTTTCAGCTGAACAACAACGAAAGAGAATATAAAAACAACAGCTACTCAAAGCTTGCCATTTTAATTAGCAGGCCTAGAAAATCTCCATCTGAAAAGTCTGAACAGAGCTGCTAAGGAGCTCTTGAAACTATTTTCAGTAAGAGACAATACTGATGGACTGGAAAAAATATAAAAATATTTAAGTGTAAACAAGGCAGCCAAAGTAACAGCAAATTAACCTACCTGCTGTTCATTTCTGACTAAGGGAAGAGATGGAAAAGGGATGAGAGTAGCTAGATTCAAGTCCAAAAGGGAGAGAAGTCTAACTTATGCCTATAATTCCAGAGTAACTGATAATCCAGCTTTTCAAATTTTACTTCTTTTTGTAATAATCTTATAAGCTTAATACACCTTTTCTCTTGTAAGGAAACTGACTTGGTTCTATACCAAATGAAGCCAGAATGATATGAAGTCAACATGACATATTCAGTGGACTACAGAAATAATAAATCTTCAGATGTGAAACATAAACCACCAGATTGCACCATATGTTTTCGGTAGGCTCCCATAGGGATCACTTCTTGGCCCCAGACTCCACTATTTTATCAGTGACCTGAAAGAAGTCACCACCACTGAAGTCTGCAGATAACACAGCATCAGCAAGGAGCAGTGAGTAATAAAAAGCTCAGGTCACAAAAACAAAACACGGATTACTTGGTAAGTGGCCATAAACAAGCAGCATGTTTTAAATAAAGCCGCAGGTAAAAATCTTCCTGCTGCAAACAAAAAGCCCCAAGTCACACTCACCGGATGGGTGAGTGGATGATCAGAAGTGGAAATCTTGAAAAGGACTTGTGATCGTGGGAGCAAAGTGGCCAAACGAGCACCCACCAGGCAGGTACTGCAAGCTTCGGCAGCAGGAAGGAGCGCCCGGGAGGAATCCCTGCAGCTGCACGCTCATGCTCGGAGCTCAGGAGAGCCCTCCCTTCAGCCCAGCTCATGCCCTTGGCCAGAGCATCGCTGCCTCACACAGTCCTGCGAGCAGCCCTGGGACGCTCACAGCCATCCCGTGATGGCCCACGCAGCCCAAGAACAGGAAGGAGGTTGCAGTGCCACCTGACTTGCAAACCTCTGGACTTTTTTTTTTTCTTTTTTAAATTAAAATGAGGCTTCATATTTAAAAGAAGTCCCACATAAGGCTCAATCCCCAGCTGCAGTTTTGCTCTACAGCCTCACTCCAGTCACATAATGCACTGCTCAAGTCTGTGTCCAACATACAACCCACAGTACATGTGCTTAAGGGACTTCAGAGGACAGAGGGGTGTGAAGGAGGAATTTATTTCCTCCTGCTCATTGCGAATGAAGCTGCTACTGGCCACAGCCATGCTCAAATCCCATACCGCCAAATTCCAAAAAAAGATGTTGATCAGCCAGGGAAGTTCAGAGTATCACCAGAAACACTGCAGAACTGGAAATCTTGCCTCAAAACAAAAGTAAATAACAAAAGAAGAAACCTACATATTTAGCGTGTCAAAGAGGAAATGAATGCAGAACATGAACTTTAAGTACTGAAACTGGGAATAAGCCTTAGAGACCAGCTCTACCAGCTTGCAGATAAGTTTATAAGTTGAAGTCAGATCCATTCAGAGTGGTTATAAAGGGACACAATATTAAAAACAGGGAGGACGATCAGTCACCATAAAGGAACAGCAGGAATTCTTTGACCCAAGCTATTCTTAACGCAAGACTGGAGGTTTCCCCACAAAGATATGCAGGAATTCAAACAGGAAACAATCTGGGGAAGTTTTACAGTCTGTGATTTACATAAAACTAAATTAATTAATCATAATTGTTTCCTTTGGCCTTCTTGCAACAAAACAAGGCTGTTTACTAGAGCAGCAGCACGTTCTAGAGAAACCTATACAAACTCGGAGCTGGGAAACCTGCTGATGCTGCTTTGCATTCCTATACTCCAGATAACTCGATATCCTTATCAGTAAGGCAGCTGGGGAACACAGTTCAAGAACCAAGGTTTAAGATCAAAGGTTGTTCGCATTACACACAACCCACCCACTCACGAGCAAGCTCCAAACAAAGCACTCGATAAACTCAGCACTTCAACCCACAAACGCATGCAGCAGACACATCCTGCAGCAGCGGTCCATGGAAAGCGCTTTCCCTTCATTTACTTTTAAGGCTGGGTTCCCAAGCCCTGCTGCAGGAGTGATTCAGCGCTGCTCCCCACGCCCGAGCAGGTCTGGTGAGGGCTGCGGACACCCCAGGGAAGGAGATGCAGGCAGGGGCTGCGAGAGGATGCACTATGCCGCTGCAGGCTGCCGGTCATTGCACTGAGAGCTGCAACCTGAAAAAGAGCCAGGAGAGACTCACAGACAAAAAATTCAGTGGGCTTGCACTGGACTTCAGGGTTTCTCAATCGGAGATCGAAAACAAAAACACCTGGCAACACCCACAAATACAAACCATTCCTTATTCTTTTGATACTGATTTTTTCCTTAGGGGCAGCTGCAGCTGTACCAAAGCACAAGTACACGCTTGCGACAACCTGCAAGGACTCACAAGCAAATGGCTACGTGATCGTTTTCAGATCCCACTCTGAATTCCCAAATAAACCATGCATGATAGACACCTGGTTTCAGTGGCAATGGGAAGTTCCCGGTGAGCCAGGCGAGGGCAATGCCAAGGCACGTGGGGGAATTATAAAGAAGCTTCCATGTGGAGGGACAATTTCAAAGGAACTCATTTAGCAATTGCTCTTTTCCAAGTCTCCTTTACATCTCCTAGTTAGCAAAGCTGCACATGTCTGGGCATCTCTTTCACAGCCCATCCTCCTTTCCAAATGCTGAGTTTGCAGCATCAGAAGGCTGTCCATAGTGAGACCAGAGGCAAGTTACTTTATCCTCGCTTTCAACCTGAGAAAGAGCACAAACACAAGCATTCCCAGTCAAGCACACAGAGAACAAGATAGCTTGGACTCTTATCTTTTGTTAGAATAAAGCTTCCTTAACGTTTTTCTTTATCAAAATAAAAAATTAAAAAGCAAACAAGTGACAGAGAGGAAGGAGAGGGAGCATTTAAGGAAAGGAGGAGTTTCATCCTGTTTCAAAGATTAATTACAGGATTAACTCCACCAGGCAATGCAAGCTTCTGGCACTAAAAGCAGAACTGCGCTCTAGCCAATGCCTCCAGCCAGCACACACACGCACCCCTTCCCAACCCACATCCCTCAAATGCTAATGCACAAACAAAGCCACTTTCACTTGCAGGGCTGTGATTTAATTAATTGGGTATATTGACCAAGCGCAGCGCGCTGTGCAGAAGATGACTCTCCCGAGACAGCCAGAAAAGTTTGCCAGAGTCCTGGGGACAGAGACGGGCGGAGGGAAATTTCAGACATTGCATAAGCACCAGCACATGTAATCACTCACTGGCGTTATCCCAGCCAACACAAACTCAGACCTGTGCGAGCTGCAGCCAAAATCTACTCAAGCCATTCAGAAGCGACTCAGTGCTTGATGAGCAGGCAGAAAAGGGACCAAGAGGCACAGCCTGTGCAGGGAAGGACGGACACACAGCCTTCTCACAGACATCCACCCCAGCATCCAGCAAGCACTGGCTCCAAGTCCCCAGAGGCCAAACCCTTGGTCCATGCTTACATAGTGATTATTCTAGAGTTTAAAAGACAGAAAATAGCTCCCCCCCACCCCACCCCCCCAGGTGCTGTCAAAACTGCTGCAAGGAAAGCAATACAGCCTGGCACCTACCCGCCACTGCCCAGCCTGCAGAGCCACCAGGCTGCGCTCCCTTCACCGGCATCCCTCCCAGCTCCTCCCTTCACTTATCTGCTCAGCCCGAACCCATGCCCAGAGCCTCACCCGCCGGATTTGAGAGGGGTCAGGCACCCCTGCTCGCTCACCAGCCACAACACCTGGGCACATAAAAGGGCACACGGATCGCCACGAAGCAACAGTCCCCTTTCCTGACCAAAGCAGCAACAACAAAAACACAATTCTCATTCAAATTTAAGACATCAAGTTTTTTCCACGCGTTCTCTAAGCCAACTGCAATGCACAGCCATGTGAAACCCTGTTTATCACCCAGCCAGCACAGCCCCCAGCATTATGCCTTCTGCTAGCTCAAGCCGAGAGCACCTGGCAGAGGGAAAACACTTTCCTGGAACCAAATGAGTCTGTCTGGTTCTAGGAAAAGAAAGGTCTATAGCCAGAAAAATAAATGGGGGAACCTTGCACTACTTATCTGCAGTGCATAACTCCAAAGCCAGTTAAGGTTATACACACACACAGATATACACACGCACAGATACACATGTGTGCGCATGTATCTGTGTATTAAATATAGTTTAGTTTTTCATATGGCACCATTGGCTGCAGAACAGTTCCAGCAAGCATCTGCTACAGACCATCTGGACCGGGAGGGAACGAGAGAGGAACGTTACAGGACTCCTGAGGAATTTGAAACTTGTCCTGGATTTTACACAGAAAGTCGTTGCGTAAGGTACACCAACAAATGTGCGATACCAGGAAGGTTTTTAGTTAAAGGGGAGGAAAAAAAAAAGAAGAGAGAAGTGATCCTGAAACTGCTACTTCCTGCTGGTGTTGGAGTTGGCTGCAGACAATGGTCTCACACAGCTGAAATTCAGCATCATGAAAAGAAACAAAATCAAGTTCTCAGGACATGCATCAACATGAGAGAAGACTTAGAGCTAGAATGGGACTGCCCCAAAGAATTGAAAATGGTACTTGAAGTCAAATGGGTTACAATGGAGTATCTTAAGCTTCCATCAAAAAAAGTAGTTCATAAAAACCAGTGTTTTTATCCATTAAATTAACACACATGGAGATATTATTTCACTGTAGTCGTCTCCAAAGGCTACAGCTAAATTCAGTAAACTAGCAAGATTTTATAAATCAAGGCTCACAATGACCATGCCTTTTCTATGAAGAACTGATACAAAAATTCTTAAGACACGCCAGAACTAAAACCCTCACATTTTCAGAACTGCTGAGCACTCTCCTCCAGCTTTTTTCTTGTTGTTGTTGTTGCAATATCCACAAGGGATAACAAAGGAAACTAAACAACATCAAGTGAGTTCAAGTTTGTAGAGTCCGCAAACTTCCCCAGAAAAATCATTCAGCATGCAAAAACGAAAAAGGGATTGAAAACCACTGCTCTGATTCTACTGAGGAGCTGCGGTTCCAGATGGCTCAGGAAGATAGGGTCCTTGGCAAGAGTCAAAATTAGTATGGTTGGCACTAATGCAAAATGGGAACTCAGCACGTCTGGGATTTCCATAAGCTGAATTGTACTTGTTCTGTAACGATCTCAGGATGCTAGTATACAGAAACTGGGAATTCAAGAACAGGACAATGCAGAGGAATGACGACTCCCTTTTGGAAAGAGTAGCTGTCCGTCTTTTCCCCACTACGAATCATATTTATTTTCCCAAGACTGCAATATCTAATAACACTTCAAAAGGGCCAACAGAGTAGCATTTTATAAAAGGAGCCCACAAGACCATTTTACAGAAGGACCTAATAGCTCTGTTCCACAAAAGGATCCAGTTACACAAGCTTGCAGTTTGAGCTTTATGGAGACAGTCAGCCATACTTTGAAAAGCCTGCAAACAGACGCAGATAACAGAAATTTAAACAGACCATCCAGCTTTCAGTGTAATGACCGTATGTGGTATTCTATAAGTTGCCAGGCTACTGGGAGGGAGGGAAGGAATAGAAGAGATCATTGGTGTTGCTCCAATCTCCGGTTCACACAGTGGCAATCAAAACTACACCCCTCTTAAAAGGAGTTGCTAAGCCAGTCAGGAAAGGTCAGCATAGGATGTGGAAATACATTTAGACTAGATGCCTGTGCTAATATTAATTCAAACTGCATATTCCCCACCTAAAATGCAAACATCAAATAAAACTATGACAATTTGATATGTTTTTAAAGGTTTTGTGCTCTAGCCATTTTTATTTAAGCAGAATTGTCTGATCTTGATGCAAACCAATGTTCAGAAATTCAAGAAGTGAACAGAGATGCACATTGAGAAACAGCCATTTTTCATGTGTTGAAATCTGTATTTGTGGTTTTTTGTTGGCAAGATAGTGGCCATACCCAGAGCTAAAACTGCAGGAATAAAGCTTGATAGGACTTTTCATAACACATCATTCACTGTAAATAAAGCTTCCTATTATTAGGCAGCACTGCTACCATACAGCTCCATGAGGTGCAACCAGAGCAATAATAAGTAAATTGGCTACAGACCCAGCCAAACCGTGTGAAATCTCTCATTGCTATGGGATGCCCATCAAATACCACATATATTCAGATGCTCTCCTGGTACACTCTGAAGCTGGTGTTTTGTTTAGGGAAGAAATTAAGCAGTTAAGAAGGACTACAGAGAAGCTGCCTGCCAGTACTTATGAGAATCATGGCACTGACCTGGCTAAGGCTGTCGGTGATGAAACAGGTAAAAACCAGGTGCAAAGGCACAACAGAGGAGCAGGTAAGGAATGCACACAGCTCCTTATCTTGTTTTTCAGTGTTTAAATTTCCCTGACAATGACTGTTTCTTACCCCAGACACCACTTGCACAACCAGTACAGGAACAGCCACAGGCAAGCCTCCTCTGCTGAGATACCCAAACTTCATCCTGGGCAAGATAACCTGGAGCAGCAAAGAGGTCATGCAGTCATTCACCTTCTTCAGCCTCTGCCAATAATGCCACAAGAGCCCTCTGCTTGTGAAGGGAAGAGCCCTGGGGATACTGGAGACAAGGATGACATTTTGCTAAAAGCCACCCAGAGGCACCTGAGGTGCCTTTTGCACATGATACCTGCGCCCAGCCCTGGGATACCCGCACCCTTCCATCACTGCCCAAGAACTCTGACAAACAAGTTCTGGAAAAAATCTAGAAAAACAGCCCTGGTTCAAGATGACTTTGCCTTCCTGCTCCCTGCCCCGTCCTCTGCCTGCAGGACTATCACTCTCTCATGCAGGGAGGAACGCATCTTCACCCCAGTCATTTCCATTCACGGGATGGGACAAGGTGCCCAACTCACCTTCCTCAGCTGTTTAAACTAAAAAAAAAAAAGTTCATAAAGCCTGGGCACCTCCTTTCAGGGAAATCTCCAGCAGAGATGCAAGACAGACAACTGGAGGTGGCGGTAAAATTCCCCTGTCACAGCCATCAGTGGAAATGCCTTAAAAAGTGTATTTTGAATTAAAAATTCTCTATAGTCAAATGATACAGCTATTCACCTTTCCTCAGCCATTACAGCAACACCAAGAGCTGTGCTTTGAAGGCATCTATTTTAACAAATTAAATAAATACAGTTTCTCTCACACTCAACATCACCCTTAGAAGAAGCTGCATTTTGGAAACCAGCAGAATGACCAGGACAGAATGCGCCCGGAGTGGCTTCAGAGCTACTTCAGCCCAGAGCACAGACACAAAAAGAGCTACTGTCCTCAGAAAGAGCAAAGGGCACCCCTACAATTCACCACAATGAAGCAGAGCCCCAGCCCCACTTGCGCTGCTGTCTTGCTTCATGTTCAACTGACAGCACCTGACATGCTAAAACCCCCTGGATTTATACCATCCAAAGCTATACACGTACACGAGGCTCAGCAGCCCCAGGGTCTGAAAAGCCCAATTGTTGGCATCGACCTCCGCTCCTTCCCCACCAACCCAAAAGGAAACACAGGAGCGTTTGTTGTGGCAGCGCCGCGCTGCCGGCACACAGAGCAGGGGCTGTGCACAGGCGGCGCGGAGCCCAGGGGGCTTCGCCTCGGGCCCAGCCACCCCCAGTGCAGGGTGGTGCGCTCGCTTTCTCCTTCGTGCGGGTTTCTGAGGCTCCTTCTTTTATTAACACAGTCTGCCTGAGGTTTATAAACTAAACACAGAGAAAAAGCGAGAAATTCCTGTGTCGAGGTAGCTCCTCTGGGACAGGAGATGGCTCTCACGCAGCTCGTGCAGACAAAAAGTTGGGGTCAGCACCAAAAGCCAGAGGAGAGGAGCAGCACCAGGAATTTGGAAACCCAACTTCACTGCCCGCGGCAGAGAAAGAGCAACACCCCTGGGAGGTGAAGCCCAGACGTGCCTGCCAGCCCGAGGGCTGCCCGCCCGCAACAGGGCCCAGGCATGCGTGCTCCCCAGCCAGGGGCCCAGCCACCCCAGCGCCGCGCCGCGAGCCTGCAGCTGCAGGAATGTCTGGGATGGAGCACGCAGCTTTTTTTAATTGCAGGCTCACTGGCTCAGTCTGTCACGTCTGGGTGTTTTGTTTTGTTTTTTTTAAGGTTTCTTTTTTTGTCTTTTTTTTTGCGCTTTGCTTTTAAGTAGAGGTGGGAGAGGCCCATGGGGCGAGGGGAGCAGTTAGAAGGCAGGCCGTGGCAGTGGCACACTCCGCAGCCTATACTTAGGCTGGGTGCTGCGGGCTTTGACGGGACACCCTCCACACTGGATGACCACAGTCATCTAACCTTCATTTTTGCGTAACAGTCTTCTTTTAAAACTCTGAGAAATCAGTTTTCTCTGCTGATAGAGAAAGCAGGGCTCTCAGGCTACACTAACCAGCGCAAATAAAACCCATGGAACACGGTCAGAAAAAACCCTACGTACCTGAAAATCTAGCATGTGTGGAGGAGTATTATAACAGTATCAAGCTATGCAACATAGTTTGGCAATCTGTCTTTTACAGCTCAAGAGGCTAAACACTGCCCAGATGCTGTGCATGAGAGCACATCTTGAAAAATGAGCAAGTCCGGGCAGTCACCTGCAAACTACTCAGATATTCCAGCTCTATAATCAAAACTCTGACTGAGCACAACTAAGAGGCATGTTCAAACTCCGGTATTGGGTTTGAAGCCATCACACCATATTTCAGATGCTGAAGGGGTTGATAAACATGCAACTTCTTACATCCTGACCTGAGTATCCATTTCACCAATAGTTGTGGTCCAGCTGTCTTAGGTTCTTTCGGCATCCTGCAGCATTGGTACTCCTCATGAAGGAGTATCACCAAGAAAATTCCAGTGTAGCTATGTCACTGGAAATTCTGAGATAAAATTATTTAACAGGCATAATCTGCAGAGACATCCCATTTTGCCAGAAACCCATTTGGATTATTATCCATGTTCAACAGAAGTCACCGTCCTTCCCATAGGTCACCGTACCCTCAGAGTGGATGGCTGAACTCCACATCTGCTGCTCCATTCCAATTCTGTGAAGCTGGGTTTGAGGTCCTCTACTGAAGTACTCAAGCTAACACAGATCATCTTGGCAGAGCAGTATGAGGGAGCTACTCCAGGTTCAGTTATGCCAGCAGACCTAAAGGGGTCAACAAGGGGCCTTGTGTTCCCAGAAGAGCACACCTGATTAGAGTCAGTCACTTGGTCATTTCTTGCTTTCTCTCCCAAGGATGATTCCTGCCTTCTCTGACCTATGTGACTGATCAGGACAAACGTCATTTAAGAAGCCAGTGAGGTAGCCCACACAGTTCCATGACTTTCTCACAGCTGTTAATCAGCAGCCTAAGCATTGAGTGCTGCATAATTCAAGCTATTCCAAGAAAAAAGGCTTTTTTTTTCACCCACCTCTCAAAACTGCATTGCTTACAGCGGCAGCCTGCCTCACAGAGGATTTCTTCTCAGATTATGCTGCACCTGAGGTCTGCCTTTTTAGCTGTAGCACTCCCCCAGACTTTGACCCTTCCAGCAATCCTTTCGTTATGAGGTCACCAAATTCAGAAGAAACCAAAGAAGTTGTAGCTCTGCTTTATGCGAAGTGTTGCAAACACACATACTCATCAGCTGAAAACTGGGTAAAACCTGATTTTACAGAAGCTTGTTCTCCTTGGAAGCAGATACTCATCCACATCTGCTGATGGACCCACTACCTGCATGAGCACCATCTCTGCACCCGTTTGCTACCAGGAGAAACCAGCTTCTACACACTGGGTTGCCTGCTCAAGCTTTGGCTCCCACCAAGGCAAATCAACTAGTGGACCCTCTTAACAGGCTTATCATTTGATCAAATGGAGTTTTCCTCCAAGAGCAAAAGTCAGATCAGTGGACTGGAAGAATCTTACAGGAGATAGATACCCTTGTAGCTGCTAGAAACCTGCTGCTATTCCCTACAAAGAGCACTACCTTGCACAGAGCACAGCCCCCTTTACAGGTGTTAAGAATGATGTAATTTGTGATGTAATTGCAACAACAAGCCCATTCTGGCTGAAGGCAGGTCCACAGAACTTCCTAGAAGTGCACTTTCACAGTAATGGACAGCAAAAATTAGACCCATATCCTTGCAGCAGATCTTTCTCAACAATTTGGTCAACCCTTTTTTTTTCTGTATTTACTCCATAAAACGAACCACTGAAAAACTTTGGTATTTATTTTCCAGATACGGCAATGCAAGTGACTTCCTCAAACTAGAGCAGCATTTGGCATCGGAAATGAAACAAGAACTTGAGTATTCCTGTACCAGGATATGTAAATCTACCTATTGGTATGTATGAGGCTGGAACCCAGATGTCCCCTCTTCAGCCCCAGGAAGAACCAAAACTAGTACAGAGAGTAGACATCTTTAAAGGTTCCCTGCAATGCATAAATTCTTCTTACATTCATAGTATGAGTGATTTGAGCTCTGTCAACAACTTCACAAAACTTCTTTGTGTGAAAACACATTTTAAAGACCAATTTCACTGCACCATCATCCCATGGTCATTTGAGGAAAATTCACATTGTCCAAGTTTGTATTGTGTAATTATAACGCATCTCCAGGATGAATTGCTCTTTCTTACAGACCACTGTGGTTCCTTTTCCTTATGAGCTCATGGATCAGCCTGAAACTCCTCAGGCTGCGGTGCATCCTGATCAGAACATACTGTCTCTTAAAATGTTGCAACAACGACATTTAACTGCCTAGTAGCATTTCGCAGGCTACTCACCACAACCCCGAAACCCCTGATGGGTGGAGCTGTCAGAACTACTTTAAATCAGCAGAATCAGTCCTGCAGGCTGTATTTACAAGACTGCCACCACAAGCCCTGGGAGAACACTAGCAATACTGCTTCCTCCAAAGTGTGTGCACGCACATGTGTGTCATGCCTCCTTACCGAAGGGAACATCTGCTTCCAGCCTATGATGTTCCTAAACGCCATTGGAAAAGACTTGACTAGATGGCAAAGTATTTTATGATCACCACAGACAGCCTCAAACTGAACTATGTACTGGTCTCTAGACCATTTGCCATCCATCAAACACAAAGTACCTGACATGTTTCTTACTACAGAAACAATCCAGACATGCTGAAGCAATTAGAAAAGAAAATTCAGCTGAGATTCTTTTGGTAAGCAGCCTGACCACTGCAGTGTTTTTTCTGGTCTTCCATATATAGTTGTGACAATTGCAGTAAAATATTCTCTCGGCCACCCTCCCATAGCCAGCCGAGTCTGTAACCGCCCTTCCACACCACAGATGTACCCGAGAAGTAACAAATCCCTCCCTCACTATTTACACAGCATGACAAGCTGCAATGTCATTGCTGCATTAGTGCTCCAGCCCTCCCTCCAGATACCAAATCTGTGTCTTCTGAGCAAGGGCATATCTATCCAACGCCTAAGGAATACAGACGGGCAACTTGGATAGCACCTTACAGTCAACAGCAGGGTACTTGCCATGGTGTTCTAGCTCATTACAGGATCAGAGCCAGCTAGCGACAACCAGAAACTCGTAACAGGAATGATTTTAATAGATAGTTATTAAATCACATTTTAAGCTTTGCATATACAGGGATAGATTGCAAAACATTTCATGCCTCCATCTTTTCTTCTTTGGATAGGCTTCCATTTAGTGGAACCCCACAATACTAACGAGCAAAATCTTCACCTTCCCTTACTGCTATGCATAATCACACTAAACAAAATGTGTACCAACAATGGAGGGTGCAGAAGTGACACCCCTCTGCAGTACGGTACCAAACATGCTCCTGCACAACACGGTTTCTAAGGCAGGAGTTGGCTAAAGCAGTGCACATTTCTCAGTCTCTCTTTCACTTCCCGGGTCTCCATCACTACATCCTACGGCTAAATCCTTTCCTAGTAAAGATACTGGAAGCCCTTTTTACTCCCTGGAGTTGTTACATTTGTGCCTTTTCATGCAAGCCTGTTCACAAGTTTGAGACATTGTGCATTAGGTAATAGTGCAGAAAAGACCTAAACAGGGCAGAGCTGCTTTTCACATACAACTATAAAGAACATCTTATATCTTTGTGTTCCCTGGAGAGAACAGAAAAAACTCTCTCCTTCCTTCTCACTTTTTTTCCCCCCCTTAATTAAGCATCACCAGTGGAAAGGAAAGATTATTTACTAAAAGGAAAACAAAGACTCAGACGTTAACACTGGCCTTGAGCATTTAAATACTCTGCCTTTCTGCAGATTGCACGTAAGGTCCTAGTGTAGAGGCCCCACCGTTCAGTCCGTAAGTGGGGAACATCCCTGTTTGGCTTGGCTCAGCTTCCCAGAGCGCGGCGTCACTAACTGGAAGCAGGCAGGCTTGCACAGAGCTTCCAAGAACAGGCTCAGAGGAGTGATGCAAGGCCAGGCACCCTCAAAACAAGCAGGGGAGAAACAAGGAATGCTCAAGAAATTGAGCCTTCACCGAGTCCCCTGCTAAACTGACTTGCAGCATGTTCTGGGAAAAGTGACATAATTTTGTCTGTATGTTTACTGACGGCTGGGGCTTAGGTGGCTCTGTGGATCGCAAATGGAACTGCTTTAGAGACACGGTTAGGAACCTGAAAGCACTGGTTACGTTAATCATGCTCTTTTACTTTACAGAGATCCTTGACAGTCTGTTTAGAAATGAGAAGAAAACCATGACGGCTACCTCCTTTCTGTTGCTACGAGACACTGCATCAAGCTATATGTAACCTCAGCACTATTTCTACACCAGGCCCCCCTCCACTCCAAAGTCCCAAAAAAGAGAACAGTGCCTGCACACATACAGCTTATCGTGGGGAAAACCCGCTCCAGTTTGAGATGTGTTTCAAACAACTCTGCTTAATGCAAGTTCTGAAGCAAGGTGGCACACACACACATTTTGTATAACTGTACTGTGACCTTAAAGCTTACATACACTGCAGCATCTGCTCGCGACAGACCTTTTTGAAGAGCTGTTTCTCAGCACCAGTTTTGCACAGCCATTTCTCTCAGATATGTTTTGAAGATCATAGGAGTCACAGCCTGGTCTGTGCATAACTGAGTACACCTCCTTGCCCTGTCTTCCACAAGGTTTCTTCACACCCCTGCTTGGTCCAGAATTTCTCTGGAATCTGTTTCGTTCACTTCTGATCATCTCCCCAGGCCTTTGACTCACATTCCTTCCCTGCTCCTAGACTAAACTGGCACAGCTTAGTCTGCCTGGCTCAAACACGAGACCTCTAGTCAGACATCTGTGCAGAAGCATGAATCAAAATTTGTGGGACACCTGCTTGAAAGTGCCTTAACAGGGCTCAATTAAGAGAGGGCACGTAATTGAAAAGTGTCCCCTCTAAAGCATTCTAGCAGTACTATGAGAAGTCAGACTCATTTAAAATTACTCCCTATTCTTAGGAAGAAGAAAAAAAAGAGAGAGAACTTTACATCTCACTTCTGCTTTTATTTCCATCTTTTCTGATCCATTTCACTGGCTGTAGCCCAAGTGTCCAGCTCCCAACTGAGTGTTTCAGCAGTGAAGGCAGCAACCCTCCACATGGTTTCTATATGGGCACATCTGGTCAAAAAAGAGATCTGTTCCTCATCTGCCAGCTGCACACTGCTGTTCCTACTGTTGTGAGTTACTCAGCTCCACTACATACGCCAAGCAGAAATGAGATAAGGCAGCTTACCCAAGATAAACCTACCACGTGCCAATCGCAGGAGAGAGCTAAGCGCACAGTCAGGCTACAGGCATCTAGAAGGGTTTGAGGTGTTGCATCCATCTTGTACTATTGCCCTGTTGCCACAGGTCATCTTTCCACAGCGCAGTGGCCAAGGCAATCACAGGAGCACTCCTCTGCTCCACAGATTAACTAGTGCTGAAGGACTAGGGCTGCTCATCTGTTCTGTTCTCCGAGGGGTGGAAGTGGTGACTCCCAGCAGCACACGCAACCTGTCTCTCCTGCTAGACTCAGCAGAGCCTTGCCAGTCTGATGGGATCACCAAGCTGAGGAGCGGCATTCCCAACCTGTCCTCTTGTAAGTGCTTCTCCAGCAGGCCACTTGATGCTGAGCAGCAGGCCAGGAAGGGCTTAGCTTCCCCCACACCAGCACACCACATATGCAGCGGGCACTTTATGCTGAAACGAGAAGCAGCATTGCTTTAACGAAGCTGGTCATGCTTCTGGTGATTGTCATGCTTCCAAGACAGCTTTCATAGTTTTTCAAACCACACCTGCTGTCCACATTGAATAAAGTCTTCCTCCTGCTAGCACATTTCAAAGAAAAAAAAATCAGACAAAACAGCACTACCACTAGAGAAGACTATGCCGTACCATGAAAGCAGTTTAAGGCAGTAATTTCTATCTGCCAGCTACCTAAATACAGACCGGTGAAGGAAGAAAATTTCTCACCCTTCCCAGACATCCAGGGCACTCTCCTTCTGTCTCAACCTGCATGCCAAAATTAAAATGGAGTCCCCTATTAACTATGGGAGACCAACTCCACATCAGTAAATTAACCACCAGGCTCATGAAAATGATGCAAAGGCTCTGGACAGACAGTAATAAGGTAAGGTCTGCCACAGGCAATGGACTTTAAGTCCCCCTCAGGTGGTGGTGGAGCAAAGCCTAGGCTTGTAGTATCAAAGCAAAACAGGCAGAAGGACAATAACAATCTTCCACTGTTATAAACTGGGGTAAAAGTTGGGACCACTGGTACAACTGTGATTATATTAGCAGCCACCTTCCACTAGCCCTGCTTTTAAAATGAAAGCTAGAAACGTTCTTTTTTTGTCTGGGTATTTACCCACAACTCCTCCTATGTTCAGTCTATTGGCTTTTCCTCTTTCTCATCCTACTTGCTTTGCTTTGTTCCTTTCCTCTGCCTTTAAGAGAACAGACTTCTTTCACCTGTGAGGGCTGAGGATCCCAGACAAAGTGACACAGATCAGATGTATTTTAGCGAGTCTCTCCGACACAGGTACAGCAAACGCAAGGCCATCTTTGCTACTTGACTGCAAAAAGGGAGCATATGTAAAGGTGACCTTGTATTTTGGGACAAATGCCTTTCTCTACGAGAAAGTTTTACCCTTTCCCACATGCTGCATGCTGTGTCCCCTTTCTTTATGTGCCAAGAGATGTCATGATAAACAAAAGCAGTTCAAAACAGCTCAAAGCAATTAAAACATTTATTTGAACTTCACTGAAATCGATGCAGTTTAGGAAAACAGCCAAACGCTGCGATGCATTTGGACAGATAAAAGCAGTCACTACGTGTGCTGCTGTATGTTCTGCCCGGCAGTACACAGAGAGCCAACACATACAGCAATAAAGTTTTATAGCATTTAAAGCCAGAAAGGACTATGAAACCTTCCTAGTCTGACCCTCCAACATGTCCCAATCCACTATGTTTCCGAGGTACCCTCATAGGTTCTGATAATTTTCCCTTTGTTGAAATATAAGGTCCAGAAAAGCACATGGGTGAGCTGCAAAGATTGAGAAATGACCGTTTCACCAGTTATCCTTGCAGTTTGTTTCAGCAGTTATTGCCTCTGCTAAAATGCTAGCCTAATTTATTTGAATGTGATGAGCCTTCCAGTCCAGATGCTGATTCTCATTCCATGTTTTTCCACAAGATTAAGGTTTCCTGCCTGCTGTCTTTTTGGAGAATCCAATAAGTTTATCCTCTGACACCAACTGTCCATTAGCAAATACTTTGAGTCAGTCCTTTATTTTCATATATATTTGTAGTACATTTTTTCAATACAGCAAAATATCCAATTACTTTCAAAGAGTTTCCATTTACTTTCAAATCTTTCATATCAAAGAATGAAAGTTGTAGTTCATCCGACTGTATCTGCTTTTCATAAAATGATTTAACCCTGGTCAGTAGGATATCTCTATCCTTCTATTCTAATTACAGGATTCTACAACAGCTTTTCTGTATTTTTAATACATTTGGTACCAGGTTTCCCTGTGTACAGTTTTTATTTCCTCCCTTTTACTCTTTCCCTTCATCATTTTAATGTTTTCAAACTTTCCATCATGATGGCATGACCCAAAGAAAATCACTGCCAACAAGCCAAACTTCTCCTTTGGGACCTTTTAACCTATTTGGATTTCCAGACCCATCAGTTTCAAGGAGTTTTGTAACCTGATTACTGGCAATGGTTTGTTGTCATTAAAAAAAAAGTCCTCTTTCTACACTGACACTTGCCACCACTGCATTTCCCCTTTGGATTTTCTTAACCGATCATTATCAGCTCTTTTCTATTTCACCAAGTCTACTTTACACTGATTGTTACTTACTCTTTTCTTCTCTACCCTGTGAGTATTACTTGGGGCAAAAAAAGGGAAAAGGTATTTTCAGAGGACATTAACAGTTTTAAAAAAAGAATAGGATAATGATAGCTTAAGATTCACATGCCCCTTCATGATAACAATAATTTTATTCCAAGCACAGAGCTCTGAAGGGATCTTGCTGAGAGTACAATGATATTCATTGCCTGTGTGTTACAAGAACCACAGCTGAAACCAAAGTTTTTGCAGATTCTCTATTCTGGTATTGATACCGAAAATCACGTTATATACTTCACCCTCATATGAAACTGAGAAAGAATCCTCTATAACATTAGCGTGAAGCTAAAAAACTGTTCTGATCACGTAACTTCCACATCCTCTTCCAAACACCTGTCAAAGCAATACATATTTAATGTTTTTAATCTTTCCTCACACACCAACTGCTTCAGCCACTTATTTCTGCTGTTCTTAGAGTTCCCAAAAATCAGTCTCGCTTTCAGATATCCAGGTGTCAAGAATTAAAAAACCCACAACCAAACCATAGCATACCAACATCCACAAGACCCAGGCGTCCGTGCATGTCCCCAAACTGTACTTTTCAACACTTTAATCACCACTGTGGCAGTGGCACAGTTAATTGGCCATCCACAGTTATCTCTCTGGCACCTTTGAAACACAGGCTTTAAAGCTTTCTGAACTGAATAACGTTTCAGTTGTCTCTTCCCAGTTGGTCTTCAGCAACGCAAGTTTCTGCAGATTCCCATTTCTTGCCTGCATTTCCAACCACCTTTTTTTCGTGCCTTCAAACGCCTTCAAATTTAAAACACAAAATCAAATGAGTCCAGAGATCCCCTGTGGCCCCACCCCACCATACCACATAATGCCCCTCATAAACACTGAAGCTACACCTTAAAACCAAGTAGGGTTTTTCATCCTCAGTTTAACTTGCCAGAAAGCTGCTCCGAGCAAAGCACTGAGGAGGGGGTTGTCCATATGTCTCTCTTCCACATCTTTTTCATTAAAGCTAAAAAAAAAGTTCTGGAAAAGCCTTTAATTTCAACTAAAAAATAAGACATTTACTACACAATTTTCAATATCATACTGCCACTTTTCTCTCAGTTTTGGTCTTGCAGACGTTTGAATTTGAGAAAAAAACAGCAACACAGATTAAGCCCCTCTCTCCCCTGTGATTTTGCAAAATATTTGTAGCAACCCAACAATCAAGTAACAGCACCAGGAAAACACTCCCAACTGCCTAAGCAGACTCCCTGCAGAACTTCTTCGGGGAGAAAGACTAAGTAGACAGGAATTCAGCTGAAATTTTGCACAAAATCACAACAGCTGAATGAGCAGCCACAAGTCACCCTGGGCAGGGACAAAGGCAAGACTTTTCTTTCTCTTCTGGTTCTTCCTGTCTGTAAATGAAAGCATCCACTGAAAGCTCGGAGGAGCACAACAACTGAACAGAAACGGAATTGCAAAGCACCAAGGCAGGAGGTGAAGACAAGTTCTGCTTCCAGAAAGCTCGCCCCTTAAAAGCCCTGCCAAAGCAAACTCCTGCCACATTTGCTTCCTTGGGGAGCCGTGCCTAGGCGCAGCCTTCCAGCTGCCGGCAGCGCGAGCCGGCTGGGCACCCCAAGGGCACGGCTGCGGCATAACGAAACCGCACATCTGGAAGCCTTCTGCAGGCGCCAGCCTTCTCGCTTAAGAGCTTTTGTCACTTGATATCTGTGGGCACAAGCCCTTCATGCCACTCTCCCAGGGTCCCGGCTTCATCTCCTTCTGGGAGAGGAGGAGGGAAGGAGAGGGGTGTAAGGGGAGAAGGGGGCAAGAGGAGATGCAGGCGAGGGTCTCTGAGTTGAGAGGGGAGATGTTTTCCCTGAGTCACGTCCCCGAGGCCAGGCAGAAGGCACGAAGCCAGCCGCCACGGACATCCCTCGCAGCACGTTCGGCCCCCACAGCAGCGCACCACGGAGCACCGGAGCCCTCAAACAGAGCCTTACGTGGGCAGGTTCGGCTTGCTTTTCTTTTACATCTATGCTTTGTGCCTGCTCTCTGAAAAAATACGGCTTGCCAGCCTCCCCCAAACACCACACCAGCTCCCCGGATCACTTGTGCTGCTGTGCGAGGGGAGATGGCAGAGAGGAGGAGGAGAGAGGGTGAGGGAAGGGAGCTCGAGCGAGACACACGGCCAGCACCGATGACGAGGCCAGTTACACCCAAGATGAGAAAGACAGATGTTTGCAGGAGGTCAGCCGCTGCCTCATATTACAAGGTATGAAAGTGGACAATTCAGATGCCATATTTTCCTCTGTCCTCATCTTTTGCTAGCAAGGACAGATTCAAGAAAGCCAGCTAACTAGAAATAACATCCTTCTTAGCCTTGATTCCTCATGAAGGTCTCCTCTTGGCCATACCACCACAAGCCTTCCCCACAAGCACCAGCCACATTGCTGCTTCTGCTGTGAAAAAGGCAGGAGGAGCAGATGAGCTCTCTACTGTGTTTTGCTCTGAGTATTTGTAGAACCAAAACTTAAGGCAAATCTCTCCTTCGAGTGCTAGAAGCACCAGAAATGAATATACACGTTTTCAGTTAACCCACACAAAACTAGAGACAGAGGGAAGCAGATTAATGAAGCTCACAGCAGAATCCATCAGAGACCAGGAAAAAAGCAGCCTTGGGATAAGCTTCCCCCTCGGACATGATACTCACTGCTGGACTGCAGGGAAGAAGGAACAGAGATATGCTTAGTATTCAGGCCTTGGGATTTGTTTTTTGGGGTTGGGGTGTTTTTTGTTTTTTTTTTTTTGGTTGGCTGTTTTTTTGGTTATGTCTACAAGAACTCCTGTGAGCTAGGCACATCAACTACTACGCAGCGTGGTCTCTGCCCGCACCTACCATTTTGGAGTTAGCCACGAAAAGGAAGTAACACAGGTAGGAGACAATCCTAACAGGTATTCGGTTGGACAAAGACAAACGGCCTTGAAGCAAATTGTGTAAGCTCTTATACGGTCATATCATATGACAGAGGAGCAAGTAGGTAAGATGCCCAGAATTTTATCAGGAAAATCCTGAACAAAGCTATGGGTGCACAAACAAACCACAACCGGCACACAACCCTGCGTATCACGTTCGCTGCACAGAAGCAAAACGTACACACAGAATAGTCATTTGTTCAGAGCAGCTGGAATTTAGTCCGGTAGTTTCCTTCTCCCATTTCAGTAAATCCAAATTGGAACTGCAAAAAAACAAACACACCACAACCAAAGCATTGCTTCTGCAAAACTTTGTTTATCAGCAACAATAGCTTCCCAATAAAAACCAGCAAAACCATTTGCTTAGTAGCTTAATGGAGGCACGGAAGACTTGGGGATCACATGCCTGCCTCCCAGCGCAGTATCTAAATAAGGCAGTCCTTTGGTTCACAACTGTTGTGGGATCACAGCATCGCTCCGGCTGGAAGGGGCCTCGGGCAGCCTCCAGCCCAGCCTCCATCCGAAGCAGAGCCAGCACTAAGCTCAGACCAGGTGCCTCAGGGCCTTCTCCAGTCAGACCTTGGAAACTTCCAAGGATGGAGGTGGCATCTCTTGCGCAGCCTGATCCAGTGCTCAGCTGTCCTCACGGTGATGTGGCTTTTCCTTACAACCAGTCCGAACTTCTCTCACTTCAGTTTATGTTCATTTTCTCTCAACCTCCTGTCATGCACTGGTATAAAAAAGTGTGGCTCTTTTTCCGCTCTTTTCTACAGACCTTTACATCACAGCATCCAAACTTTGGAGAAGACAGACTAAACGGGATACTCCAAATCTCAGCAATTTCAAGATGCTTTCCTCGCTTCACAAGCCACCAAAAGCTTAAAAGCATTTTGCCATGGCTGAAGACCCTCCTTGCGCTGCAGCAGTCTCAACAGCTCTGGTGCAGAAGGAGAGCGTGTGAACATACCCTCTCTGTTCAAGATCAGCCCATCTCACCCGATGGAGCACACTCCTTCAGCAGGCAACTTCCCCTCCAGCAAGAGCTGGGAGATGAGCACTGCCGGGTGTCACCAAATAACCAGAGCTTGGCCTGGCAGAGCTACAGGAGAGGAACTCACCCGGCACGTACAGCGCCAAGCATCAGCAACATTGCTCTTCGCCCCTATGCTACGCTCCACCAGCTCGCTTCCCTCCTGCGCCTCAGCTGCGGACACATCAGACTTAGCAAAGGAAGGAGGCCAGAAGCTCCCAGCGCCTGGGGCCTGCCAAAGCTCCCTAACAGCAACCTGGTCTCTCTTTTTCACCCCTAACAGATTGTGCAGAAGGACAAAGCCAGCCCCAGTGCGACTGCAGAGGAATGCTTTTGCTTGGCAGAGAGGAAAGATGAAGTGGGTGTCATTTTTCCTTTGGATTTTTGCTTGTCACCACAGCAGAGCCAGATCACATACAGAAGATTGAAAGCTGGTTAGTGGCAGATGGCAAAAAAAAAGTGAGTAGTTTCCAAGACACAGAGAAGGCACAAAAAGGTCATTGGCACTATTAAGCTACACATTTGGACAGCTGGCAGCTATGGGGACAGCCCTAGTAATTCAGATCTAACCCATTTAATCTTTTCTTATTTTCTCCCATTGCCTTCTCTGCTTCCCAACTTTCCCTCAGGAGAGGGAGCATTCCTTATCTGACAGACCATTTGCTTCCTCACTGCACACATTTAGCACTGAGATTATAAACCAGTTCAGTTTTTCTGTGGTCGCAAACTACATTTGACAGAGAGAGAATGGCAGTCCTGGCCACAGAGAGCTCAGCACCTCTGACCACAGAGAGCAGACGTGCAGCAGAAAGGGGTCTACGTACCTTTGCTATATCTCGTTAAACCTCACCATCTTTGACCTGTCTTCTTTACTGGCTACTACTTGAAGTGAAATGAAAGGGTAATCAATCCACCAGGAAAAATGCGGCCTGAAGCCAAGATTACCTTCTGCACACCTTGTTTCTTTCTGTTGCTTTTATACAAGACAAACAACTTCACTTCCAAGGCAGCCTCAGCTTCTCACCAACACACAGCACCGTGGTGGTGCCATCACCCAGGTCCAAGACCAGTGCTTCTTTGAACCTCCACTCTGTCCCTTGCTCTGCATCCACACTCTTCTCAAACAGCCTCTCTCCCTACTGATCCTTGAGCAACTGTCTCCTCCAGGCAACCCCATTTCTTTCCAAAAAAAACCAGCTCACTGGTATCAAATAAATATATGTGCACATAGCAGGATTACATCTCTCACGCTTACCAGGATTACATTTCGCCACACACTCCGGAAGCTGGCTAGACTATCCTCACTGCACATTCCTTCAGCCCAAAATGCAATTCCACCACCCTCTTCCCCAGTCAAGCATTCCCACCTGCCCTCTCACCTCAGCACCCGTACCTGGACTGCTACAAGGTAAACTCCATCAGGGAACCGATATCACTGAAAACTAATTTCTTTCTTGCAAGAAAGTCATTTTTCAACTTGATGAGCTCTCATGCAGCTGCCCTAACAGCCTGCGGTTACATCCAGGTGCAGAACCGCCCTGTCAGGTCTTGTCACCTACAGAAAACACAGCCAAAGGGCATCCAGACAGCACTGATCTCTCACCTGCATGATTCAGGGAGAGATGAAAAGGGAGCAACAGCAGAAACGAGTGTGCCCTCCCTGGAGAACCAGGTGCAGAGCTCTACTGCAAGAGTACCCCTGGGGGATGCAACCCGAGTCCCTGTCCCATGGAAAAAGAAAAGCTGCACCTGGGAATGGGAGGGAGTTAGAGGAAGGACCCTGTAAGCTCTGGGGGAGCAGCCAATTCAGCTTGTGAAACATGTCACTGAGCTAGGCTATTCCCCCCAAGAAAGATTGCTATCCATAGCTGCTAACCCTCATCTACAAAACGACCCTTCTCCAAAAGAGAAAGCAGCAGCCCAGGCCAGAGGGAATAGATGACGGCTGTTTCCACCAAGCATTACAGA
The DNA here is from genome assembly GCA_013399475.1 of Chauna torquata. Taxonomy (NCBI): domain Eukaryota; kingdom Metazoa; phylum Chordata; class Aves; order Anseriformes; family Anhimidae; genus Chauna; species Chauna torquata. The sequence continues at coordinate 274,246 of VXAL01017311.1, forward strand.
GCGAGCAGAGAACAACTTCTGGGAATGTGGGGAGGAATGAGCATGGTCACAAACGAAGTGCAGCAGGGGGCAAGTCTTCAGCCCCCCAACTCTAAAAAAAGCCTTACGGGAAGCTTACAACGCCCAGCCAGCACCACCGCAGGGTACTGCCGCACACAGTGGCTCCTAAGGAGCAGAACCGGTGTTATTCTGCAGCAGTTACCTCCCTCCCACATTTGCCAGACTGACGGGACACAGAACACCTTCGCTAGGCAGTGGTGCAGGTGACAGCCACACAGCAAGAAGCAGGGACAAGGAAAGAGACGGCCAGAGCTGGTGGTATGCTGGCCAGAGGCCTATTCGCTTTACTTTTATATTTTATATTTATCTTTATTTTGTTTGTCTTTGCTGGCATGAGGGCGATCAGCTCTGACATGGTACAAGCAAAAGTGAAGGCAGACTCGTGGAAGAGGCGGAGCACGCTAACTGCTGCAGCTGGAGTCAGTGCACTGGGAAGCCAGAGGGACACAGATCAGACCAGACTACACCACCCCAGCTGGGATTTGCAGCTGGGCACCGAGCTAGTTGGTCTCCTCCACAGGCAGAGATGCTCCTAAAAAAGTGAGAAAAGACTGCTTTAATAAAAAATGGAGTGTCCCCCCCCACCCTGACATAAAGGATAGCAGAAACTTAGTTAACCCCAGCCATGAAAGAGCCCCTAAGAAGGGACTCCTGACAGCGTGAACAAAGACCTGTAAAGAGCACAAGTTCCCACCGTCCGTGCAGATAAGTTCAGCAACTCCAGACACAGGAAAACCCTGTCTGGTAGTACTGTGAATGAAATTCCTTTACCCTGGCCATCACACACTATCTGCCCTGCACTTAACAACAGCCGACCTTCCAAAGTAAGGCAACATTTACATAGGACAGTGCAGACCAGTGACTTTTTTTTTTGCCTAATGGAAAAGTATTTTCATACATTAAACACCAGCTCACTCTTATCTACCATGCTCCAAAGTCAGTCCCAGGACAGACTAACATTTTTTCCAGCTGCCGTCCTCAGTACAGATCAAGCCCTTCACTGTACAGTCACAACCAGCTCAAATGAAACCAGCCAGCAACTCGACATCCCTATTTTTCTAATTTTAACTGTCAGAAAATATGAGGGCACGAGTAAAGTTTCAAAGCATCACACGTGTTTTTATCTCAGCTTTTAGAGGAACAGTAGATTGTTTAAATCCATTATGAGCATCTGGCATGTCCCTTGGCAAACAGGAATGATTTTCTTATTTACCTTTGGGAAGAAAACAGGGGGAAAAAATGACTTTCTGTGCAAAGCATGAAGTACAGTCCTGCTGTTTATCAGTTGTGGTCCTCATGCTTTTAAGTTTTGAGAATAGCTCTCCATACTAACACTTTGTAAAGTTTGTATACAACTATTTAAAAAAAAAATCTCACTTTCACATTTTCCCCCTCTTTACGGGAACAGTTTGGCAAAAATCCTTGAAAGTACTGACTTTATAAATTTTTCACCTAAAGTTAGCCATCTGGTCCTCCATATGCAGGTGTATAGAGAAGAAAGAATGAGAGATTTCAGTTTTCTTGTTAGCAAACAACAGGCTAAACCCCACTTTCAAATAAATGGATTACCTTCCCCCACTAAAACATAAAAAAGAATTGGATTAGCCTATATCAACACCAGATTTTACAGAGAGCTACCTTATGTACAGCAACCACCACAGAGTAAGATACAGCCAGCTCCACAGCCACACATGCTGTGGTAACCACAACTTTTAATTGAATACACACAGCTTGTAAATATGAAGCACTGTATTCCATTTAAATTAAATATCGCCACTGCTGTGCTCTGAAAAACTACAGGCAATCCACGGCAGCTCGTTCAGATGCCCAATTTCTGCAGAAATCATCAGAATACAGAGCAACAGCCATCAGTGTTTTTGCGGCAGAGGAAATGAGTCACCGCAGGCTCCTGGTGGGGCTGAGAAGCTTGCAATGGGCAGTTTTTATCCAAAGAACGAAGGCTGGCTCGAAGCTTCCCCAACCTATCTTAGGTGACAATCACCACCGCAAACGCTAAGCTTGCAGGACCGATGGCACGGGCTTTGCTCTCGCGGAGAGGTGACGATGCAGCAGACAACCCACAGCATCCACACTGCCACATGCAACCCGCACCACACGTGCAGTCCGAGGCTGAGCTGCCCATAGCATCATCGGTGACACGGCAACGGGCTTACCAAGCCCAAACGCTGCTCAGAAAACAGCACTGGCGATGTGCTGTTTGGGACTTTTCAATTTTTTTAGTTTGAGCCTCCAGTGCAATAGTCAGGCCTGTTAAAGGGTAAGCAATTTGGGCTACTTTGCATTTGAAGCAGCCAGTAGCTAATGTGTTTAAAAAAAAAAAACATGAAAACAGGGGAAAGGATAAAAAGTCTGCTTCCTCAGTATTAAATAAGGAGTTAAGCGTCAAAGGCTTGTAAGAAGCATCTGCCTTTCAGCTGCCATCCAGCAAGGGGACAGGCAGTTGGCATTTCACAGCATGTTTGTCAACAGACTTCTCCACCTGCATCAGACGTGGCATTTGCCGCTGGGGATGCCGTCCCGGCTGGGACACGTACAGCCATGGATCAGCCCTGGTGCAGACCTAGGAGCGCGTGCAGCTCTCCTGCTTCCAGCCTGCCAGCATTCCACGGGAAGCAGAAAAGAAGGTGAGGAGCCTGCAGCCTGGCCGTGCTCCTGCTCCCTTTGGGTTGCAGCAGACTTTGCGCTTCCTTTCTGCTTGACTGCCAGGAAAAAAGTAAAAAACTTTATAATAATAATGCCTTGCAAAATGCTAGGGTATGGCATTACCAGCACATAATCATAGCAAGCTACAGGTCAGATGAAGATTATACACAGACAGGCCACACGTGCCATGAACACACCTTTGGGAAGCCTTTCCTTCCATGCAAAACTCAACCACTCTGGAAAAACAACTACTGTAAATCCATCTGGCATCCAGGTGACTACCATAAAGCATGCAGACTTGAATGAGCCACCTCAAGGACCGCTGCCTGCCCAAGCCCAGGCTGAGCCCCTCCAGGTCCCAGTTTCTCCCAGCGCAGCCAATGAGCTCAGCAGCACCACTGGCAGAGCAAGGCAGCTGCTCCTCGCACTGCTGCAGGCGCTGGTGGAGTCATCGGCTGTTGAAGAGAAATGTAAGTCCCCGGGAGGCTGAGTTCAGCCCTGGTAATTAGGGCTGGAATAGTTTAAAGTAGAGGTTGAGTTTTTAAACGCATGCATACTTCGCACTTGCCTGCTAGCTTCAAATCCACCAGATCCAGGAGCAGCCTTTGCGGTCGTAAGAAGGTTAAAATATAACTTAAAATACACAAAAGGCAGCTGGCACAGAATTCTCACCCTTGCCTGCCTGCGCACACAGGTCTGGCCGCAGAAGGAAACAGATCCTTCTTCCTGCTCCCCAGCATCCCTGCCAGTCGTCACACCTCCCCACGCCTGCCTTGCTCGCGCTGCTAGGACTGCACGATTCTTCCAGGGACCCTTCCTAAGCCCACCCAGAAGTTTCTTTGAATGCAGACTAGCGCATCCAGGTGTGTGGAAGATACAGTGCCAAATCTCGGATTGGGACACCAGTTGCACTCCACTGAAGGAGTGAGCTTTGCAGGTGTCCCGCTTGATGGTGCTGGTCCATCCCCTACAGTGACATTCATCCAAGTGAGGTAACCAGCTCCACCACTTCCGTCACAGCTACGGGGCACCTAAGGAGCGCGCAAAGACCAGAAGATGCCACAGGGCACTCGTTCCTCGGCTGCGAAGGTGACAGCATAGGTGGCGGGCACTCACACAGACAGAGCACAGGAGGCTCAGCCTGTCACAGAACAAATTTACAAACAAAGCAGAACCAGCTGGGTCAAACCAGTCCTCCCAGACTGAAAGCATAAGAATAACAGATGTTTCATCCGGAGGGGTTTTTGGGTGGGTGGTGGCTGGGTTTTTTTCTTGATGTTGTTGTTTGGTTGGGTTTTTTTGGTGCTGCTGTTTAAACAATCCTATGAAGTTTTAGCCAGAGGTAAACAGAGAGTTTGTTTCATGACATCAAGCACCGCATTTTCCTCCACACAGCAGGATGCACTTTGCAAAAGAAATGAAGTTCACCAAGCTGAAATGGATACTTTTTCCCCCTCAGAGAGCAATCATTTCAGATGACTTTTTTTTTTTTACGTTAAAGATCCCAATACCCCACTACACCTACTTAGTTGCTTTTATTTTTCTTTACTGATAGTTTCATTTGGAATTCTTCCAAAAACAACAAAAAAGGTAAACTGATTTCATGCTTTTTAATAGACTTTCAGATGGCCGCTAAAGAAGCCTTTTCTCTATAAACACCTAAAACCAAAAAAGAACAACCAAAAACCACACAAACAAACCAACGGTAGAATGTTACTCCCGACAAAGAGGGTCACAGCCCAAGCTTTTGCAGATCTAGCAATGCACTTCCTCTTGCAAAACACACATCATGGTAGCATTCGAAGCCTAAAACCCCCAATAAAATGTGAAAACAGCAGAGGAAAACCACCATGTTTCCATCCACAGGGCACTTTGTTTGTCAAGCTACACCTGAAACCAAGTCTCGGGCTCCTTGAAACGAGACAGAAGACACACATTTCCATATGACTGCAGCCACAAGTTCTAGCCCATGCACAAGATCTCTTTCAGGGCACTAATTAAAAGAATACGAGGAAACTAGGAGAAGAAAAGTTAAGAGCAGCTACTCGGTTCTCCTCACAAGGATGCGAGCGAGCAAGAGGCAGTACCCCGGCACAGCTGGAACACCCAGCAGGAGCACTCTCCAAGGGCGTCTCACTTCATCCACAACATCCCTCTTAGTCTTGTTGAGCAGAAAAGAGAAAACAAGACAACAGAACAGCAGTTTGAAGGAAGAGCTTTCCACCACTAAGCGCTCTTGGCAGCTCTTTAAAAAAAATATAAAAGAAAAAAGGAAAACAACCTAACATCTGCTTGCTTTTCTCCAGATCTACCAGAAGGCACACATTGCGCAAGAAAGCGCAGTAACTCTCAAAGACAAAGAAGCCAAAGAGCGTTCGAAGACGGTCGCGCACCCAGCGGGCTTGCTTCCTGCTGATACGAGGCTTGGAGCTTGTGACAGACGTGCTCCCGGATCAGCAAGGCCACGGCGCGCAGCAAGGGAGCCTTTCCTCCCTTCCCCTTCAAGGCTAACACCAGCACCTCCACGCTCCGCGGCCACCGCCGCTCGCCCGGAGGAGGCCGTCCCCTCTCCGCGGGCGAAACGGGGCGAGCGCGCCGGTGCCC
>VXAL01017311.1:280589-294443 GCA_013399475.1 Chauna torquata
CGGGCCCGGGGCCCGCGGCCTCCGGTCGTCGCCGGGCCGAGGGGGCCGCAGGGCGACCCGGCTGCGGCGGCGCACGGGGCCCGGTCTCCTTCAGACACGGGGAGGGCTCGCAGCCGGAACCCGGGGGAAGCCTCAGGCGGCCCCCGGTTACCGCCGTGCCCCCGGCGCGTCCCCTGCTGCGTTCAGATCACCTGCGGCAGGGGTGCGGCGGCAGCCCCTCGAGTCGGTTGAAGAGGCAGCGCGAACAGCGCAACGTGCTCGCGGCCCGGTGCTGCTGAGCACCGCCGGCGCGTTTGTCAGAGACGTGTGGAAGGCAGCGTGGAAAAAACGGGCCGGGCTGGGATGGGTTGTGCTTTAAAACTCTGTGCCACCATCCCGCGCGCAGCAGCAAACGCTCCGCTGACAGCCTAATTCTGTTCCCCCAGTGCTAATCGGCCATCAGTGAAAATACTCCCAGTCAGTGGGAAATTCTGGTATTTTAAGACTTGCTTCCGTGCCAAGTAGGGAAACGTTGACGTTTCATCATTCTTTAAAAATGAAAGATGCCAAATCCGTACGATTCAAGACGCCAGGCATTCTTCTGTGCTTTGTTTCAGCTCTTGGAACTCGATCAAAGCATTTCTCTGTGGGTCAGTTCAACACTTGGCGTTTCCACCCTGCATTGTGCCTGAGCTGTAACTGGATTTGTCTCTCCTATGGGTCAGACCTCCAAGTTAGGCTCCATCTCTCATGACACACCATTTCATTTTCATTTCACAGAGCAAGCGCTTGTGCATCGTAAGTGGTACAGCCCTCGCTAAGGAGAGCCTGGGCTGGCCCTCTGAGGAAAGCAATGTCCTGAGGGCTTCCCATCACCCATCGGGCACAACAGCGATGAAGGGAGGAAGAATAGTGGTGACTTTGTCAGGGCTGACTCTGTAAGATTTATTAATCCTTTTCTGACTTGATCAAAAAAAAGAAAAAAAGTTTAACAAAAGCTGCATTATTTGGTCAAGAACATGAAGGGAAAATCCCTAGCTGCCACAACCAAAGCTCTCCTACAAAGATGAGTTATTTTAAGTTATTGTGAAACAAATCAGCCCAGTATATGCCCTCAGCAGCACCGAGAACATCTGAAGCCAAATTACTAACGTCTGAATTGGTACCTACCACTTTGGCAGGCCTGACCGGAGGTACAAACTTAGTGTGTCCTGGCACTGTCACGCTGTTTTGTCAAAGCAGTTACATTGTGCCAGTCCTGAGATGTAGATTGTGAAACTTGTAAAGGTCAGTTCCTTATCCAGAAACCTCCGTGTTTCATTGAATGTTTTCTTTTAAAGCTTTTGTGGCCTTGTGATAACCAACTGAACAAAAGGCCCTCCCTCATTCTGTCTGTTGGCTGACATTAAATCCTTCTAAAATTACTGCTGTGACTAGAGCGCCATGTTTGCCCGGTAAGCCAACAAAATACAAGCCACTTCAAAACAAGAAAGAAGGTGCTGACTGGGTGACTGCAACTTCATTTGCTCCACATGCGGAGGACAAGGGTCTCATAAGGAATGGGTTTGACCAAGAGTACCGGCGTGATGTTTCTCGTCCTAACACGTTTCTCAGGAAGAAATACTTACAAGTTGCACAGTAAGTACTTCTGTCATTTCCCCTTGGGTAAAGCACTGACAGGAAATTAGGCATACTAAGTAAACAGCATGCTGCTTTTCCCAACAATTTCCACTCTTCCTGTATCACATAAAATTGTGTCCCTCTACCCTCTGCACTTCCCCATGGGCTCTCTTGTAACATTGGTACTGAGGCACAGCTGCTGTTGTGCTACGCAGTGCTGCTGAGTATTCATAAGCACCACAGAAGATTTTTTTTGGCTGCAGAAATATTTTAATAGAAATATTTTAATACACAGAGACTACCCATTTCTGGGGCTATTCACTAATCTAAAACATGACATTGGTAACTAGTAACTAGACATTGGTAACTAGGCATCCTGTGCCTGCCATGTTACTGAAATTAGTGTTGAAGGCTACATTTCATTTTTGAGCTTCTGTGTTTCTAAAACAATTCCCTGAGACTTCATAAAGAACTATGACCAATTGGCCCTGCATGGGGGCAACGAACAACATATAGACCATATACAGAAGTTTTTGTGCTGCAGAACCAGTTATTCCTGGGAAAAGAAACCTGTATTAGAAAGTTTCTGCTAAAAATTGGCAGCATGTACAGGGCATCAAAAAGGAGAAGATAAATGTGGGTGAAACTTAATCCATTCCAGAGAATATTAATTAATCAAGGCATGGGACAGCACTCCAATGCGTCGTGCATTACTGCTCACAAACTGACACTGCACCAGAAAACACGCACACTGGAAAGACACACAGCACTACAAAAACATCAAGAACATTATACAGACACAACTATCCTCCTAACTTTTTTCCATATTGCTTGGAGGATTTTAAACTGTAGATTTCAACAGTTACTAGCATGCTGAAAATCAAGGCTGTCCTTCCGTGTTTCATAACTTTCCTCTTTGATCAGACTTAGTAGTAGTTTTCAGTTCCAACTCAGCTAATTCTGTAAGCATTTCAGTGCCTCCTTTTGAATAAGACTATTTCCTCACCACAGACTTCTGAACTGTGTTCAAATTCCCTCTCCAACACAGGGGGACAATACAAAAACTGACCATCAAGCTACAAGAAGATAAAAAAGGTGGGGTTTTATTGCATGCAGAGATGCAGCTGAGGGGAAGAAGGGAGAGCTGAACTTTCTTTTACTCACTATTGTCACCTTTCTGCAAGGAGCAGAAAACCCACACTGAACAACCACACAGAAAACCAAACTGGCTAAGAAGGAGGAGGCTGTTAATAAGGCAGAGCTCCAAACAAACTTCACTTACTTTAAATACCAAAGAAGAAAGCTAGCAACAATACAAGCCTGTAAGTTAAGTCACAGAAAGCCTGGCAAAGCAAAGGTGCTCTCTTTTCCTGGCAGATCCAGGTTACAGAAGCCACGACTCCTGTGACTGCATCGTTACTCAGTTCTTGATCGGGTCAGTTGCACAAAGGCTCATTAAATATTTACAAGTGACATTTTTCTGACTTGTAACAACCAGGATCAAGATAACCATCCATTTTCTAAAGCCATTTTGTTCAAATATGTTTTAAAAGTCAACCAGCAAGAAAAGGACAAATAGCAAGAGAGCCTACAGGATAACAACTATGAGTTTTAAAACAGCTACAAATGAAAAATCTTACCTCTTAAAAACCATAGAAAATGGCCATATGTAGAGAAGATGAGTTTCTTCAACAAAATTAGCACCTCTTAAAGAGCACAGGGCACAAACTTCAGGACTAAGAACAACACAGGAATGACGAGGCTATCAATTTCTAATCACAGTGGTTGCTGGAGATTGTTCTGAAAGTACAGTAATGAGCTGTTTTTTTTTTTTTTTAATCTGGGACATAAGGCAACAAGCAGAAGAAGGAAATTTTACACACAATAACACGCATTTCCTACAAGCGGATGTCTTCGTAGAAACCCCATGAAAGGTGATCTCTTTGCATATTTGTCATGTGCAAACCCATTGCTTGCACTAGCCAGCAACTGATAATGCACTAACAAAGCAAATTTATTGTGTAAATGAGATCTGCTGTATGAAAAAGCTCACCATCACCAAGGGAAAACAGGACAAGACGTGGTTAGAACAGCCACCAAGTCTTAGTTTGTATGTGCAGACATGCTCAACTCCTTGCAAAAATGCTCCCACCACAGAAATTTCTGTTAAAAATAGAAGGTGAGCTTGAGAAAAGTGAAGTTTTCTTCCCACAATCCTGGCATTATATTCCTTCTCTGACATGAACACTCGTGAAAGATGTGGGATTGCCAGTACTGGAGACAGCCCACTACTGAAACCACATAATCGGTACACCGACAGAAACACAAGATCCCTTTACCAGAATATTCCTCCCTCCTGTACCTAGGGACTTCTCAAAGCACTAATTCAGCTTTTCTGCCTTTGCAATTCAAGGCCTCTTCATGAGCTTTTACCAGGCTCCCACAGACAACGCTAGTCTTCGCAGCAGAGCTGGGACAGGACTCAAAACACCCACCCCCTTCAAGCGAGACACCGTGCAGTCACCGGGGTGCAGCCTTTTGGCCAAGTTAGAAGTCAAAGCAGGTATCTGCTGGTAAAAAGCTCTGGTAATTCCGTACTAGTCCAAGCCCTCAGTCATGCTTAATTTATGTTGTTACTCTGTCCTCAGAAATTGTGAGTCTTGAACCAGAAGCAAGAAGTTGGTTCAGCAAAAGACATCAAGTCCCGCTTCACTGAAGTAGCCTTCAAGTTACCCCATACATGGCGGTGGGGGAATTGTATCTGTGTTCTTAAATACAGGTCACACTTCCATTAAACATGAAAACGTTCGTCACTCTGTGATATTCTGAAAGCTTTTAACAGGCACACCAGAGCGCTACAGCCACTGAAATGAGCAGAGGAGTTTCCTACACCTTACACCAGACTGACAGAATTAACTGAGTGACACTGAGGTGCCTCACCGACCACAGTAGCTCTGCCTCAGGTCTGTTAAGAAATGCTCCAAATACGTAAAAGAAATCACCTGTTGTTTTTTTTTTTTTTTAATCTCTTCCAATCTGTCTTCATAAATACATAAAATAAATTCCTAGTGAAGGTCAAACATGTATAAAAGCCCCAGCTGATGCAAGCAGAGTTTACCTAATTCAGTTTACACAAGAGGTTAACAGGGACAATCAAAAGCTGAATGCCATTTACCAAGGGACAGCATGGAAAAATACTTCTTGCCTAGCCATAAACAAGGTATCACTGTATTTAACTTAGTAGACGCACTCCATTCTTTAACATTTCCTCATAGAGGAAGTAACTAGACATAAAAAAATGACCCAGATGCTATATGAATGTTGATTTCACACCTTATTTTCTCATAACCAAAATTACTCAGTTACACATTAACTTTGCCCCATAGCTGCAAAGCAGACACAGGAGTTGAACGTACAACAGTTTTGCCACCAGTTATTTTTGCTGTAACTATGTCTATTGCTAATGCAGTGTCACTAAGGAAAATCTACTCTAATGCAAAATAGCGATGAACAATCAACATGTTGTGTGGCTTTTCAAACGCTATGTTCTCACAGTAGATATGCACCGTCTTCACAGCAGGTACAACAGCAATCTTTAAAAATGTATTAGCAACTTTAAATAGAACTGGAAAAGCAAGAAAAGTTGAAGCTCTTGAGCAAATATTTTCTTTGTTGGCACTCAATCTTGTAACTTGTACTTGCTCAACTCTGTCCCCATCCTGAGCCATGTGCAGAGACTAGGATGAGCCATTCAACATTCACTGAGGAGCTCTGGCCAAGACTTGCAGGTGCAGCAGTGAAGGTAATCATTACTGCCACCTCAGTACTCTGAGTTCAGAGTAGAAAGCCAGTTCCCAAGCTCCCAAGCAGGCAGTCGTAAGCCATGTTGAGCTCCACCATCGCGGCAGGGTGCAAATAAGGAGGCAATCACTAAATGAACAGAGGCTTAGCACATCCACTCAAGGCCTCGTAAGTATGAGGAAAACTAAAGACAACGCTAAGCTTTCAGCTACCAGGAAACTTCTGTGTGGACCAAACACAAAGTGTATTTGGATCACAACTTTAGAAGTGCACTACCACAATAAACCCATGGTAGTTCACTTTCTTCTTGCCTAGAATCAGGAGAACAAAAATGCCTCTTTCTATTTCAGCATCTGTAGTCAACGCTGCTATCAGTGACCCTTTTCAGAAAGTAGTGTGCTACAGTAACCTGTATCAAGGAACAAAAGCACCGGTGGAGGAGCTTATTATCTGCCACACCAGAACTACCTGAAGGTCTGTGTTATTAGGACTTTGTAGTGATTTTACCTTAACAGCAAGGACTCAGATTTGCTGTCTAGCACTTCCTTTAGACAGAAAGAACACAAACGTAGAAGTCATTTGGTTTCAGGACCAATACTTAAGTGCCGAGCTTGCATACATCTCTCTCTCTCTCTCTGTTGTCAAGATCTGCCCCCTACCTGGGGTGCTTTTCTGTACATATCAGCTGAGCATGAAATGAGCATCACATTCCCGCCTGACTGTACGTCTGCTGGCCTGACTGGAAGGTGGGAGAGCAACATGAGATCGCACCAAAATAACAGTAATATGTCCTGTTGAACTGACTTTGTATAGAGATGGAAGAGCCAGCAAAGAGTAGGAATTGCCAGGTAATAATAGTTCAACCTTGGGACAGCTATGCTTTAATGCCTACTGAAGATCTAACCACAAAATGTTTCCTCTCTTCAGCCTCTGAAAAGCATGGCAAACTCTTCATACAGATAACTGCAATAGAAGAAGTGTCAGCACTTCTCCCAGCAATACAGATCTGAGCCTCCCAACAGGCTTAGATCTAACAAAGAGTAGTTACCGGAATTTGAGCCTGAACTTTCTATTTAAAAAGATACCACAATCTCATGTGGATAACACAGTTAACTAACTAAGCATTTCCAGTACATCTAACACCTCAGCATGCCAGCGACAGCGACTAGGATACTAGTTAAAGCAGTAACTTCATCCAGAAGTAAATGCCAAAGTGAAAGGACTGAAGTTTTTGGTAGTACTGCCAAAGCTCATAGAGGAACATAAACAAGACTATTCTACAGGGAGAAGAGCTGCAAGAACTACAAATAAGCATGCTTTGTACTGGAATCAAAGAGAGATGAGATACAAAATCCCACCGGCTTTGAAGGCAGGAAATTGTCACCTCTAACGTTTTCCTTTCCCTGTTCACATCACACTAGTACAGTGGGAATTTTACCACTTCCTCATGTAATAGAATGAAGCACGTTTTAGTCTGCAATTTTTTACTAACACCACTAATAATTTTTGAGTCTTCCTGATAATTAGAACAAAGTTAAAGCATAATAACCACCACTCCCACAGCAACAGAGAATCCTGGATCAGGAATGTTTTTCACACTGTACTGTAGGCCTCTCAAAGGGAACAGAAGGGGCAGTCATTCTTCCAGCTCCTCCTGATGGCAAATGATAGGCATAGCATCCTAACAAAGTACTGGGATGAGAATGGTGATGTCATCACAGAGTCCCAATATACCAAAGGCCGTAATAATGAAGACTAAGCACGTGACAAAAGCAATGTTTGGTGAAACACAACACCTGATTTGATCAAGTGCTAGAATCAGCAGAGGGGCAGAGTAAAATGCACAGAAGGCTTTCTCTGGGTCTGTGACAAAAAACTTAAAAGCTCAGTACTGGCTGAAACCAATGGCTCTGGTTTAAACTTTGGCTGCTTGACTTAGTTAAGGAAAAATGGAGAATGACAGAGCAGAGAAGGGATGTTAATAGTGAGAGGTGACTAGGTTGCTATGCCCCACAGGAAAGAAGAGAGATTGTTAAGGCAGCCAAGGATATAAGGTTTGAAAGATTCAAAGAAATGACTTCCACTTACATATTCATCAGCCCAAGAATTAATATAGCTTCCTAGGTTATCCCTTCCCTTAAGAAAAAAAAAAAAAGACAGAAAAGTCCAAACGATGATGAATAGAGAGAAAGCACACAGGAAAACAAAACAACAAAACACACACACACCCTATAGGTATCAAACATTTTATTTATTTTTTAAAGAAACTACAGCAATATACATGGTAACAGAATTATGAAGCACTGTGACACACAAGGAATGAAATGGCCTCAGTCCACGCACTAATGACCTCACACCTTTTCTTTGACATTATCACTCAGAAAAATTACGTTATCTGAAAAGAAGCAGAGAATTTAATCTTCAGGATTGCTTTGCCCTGTTGCATGTCTGCACACCCACAAAGACAACCTATTTCTATTAAAATAAGCTGCAAAGATGTGTATTTCAGAACAGAACATCACAAAATAAAACACTGTCCAATACAAGGTTACTTCTTTATCTCCCCAGAAGGCTGACAATTCAAGACGACCACACATGCTATGAAATAAGTGTGCTAAACGTGATGAAAAGTTGCTGAACAAAGATATCAAAAACATTTTGAAAAAACGTTTTAATTCTTTGACTATGATCTCTATCAGTTACAGCTTATTTCCTTTTTATTTTCTCGTTTTCAGTATGCACTACCATGTCATCAGCATATGAGACTACAAGAAACTAGTATTTCATCAAGCCGTAGTAGTTTCTGAAACATTTTGAGACTGGAGATTTTGAAAACTGAAAAGAAACCATTAGGATAAATACTAATTAAAAAAAAAAAAAAAGATTCACTTCTCCCCTCCAGCTATTTATAAGCAGTAATCGACACCACTGCTAGCTGGAACTGCTCGCGTTAAAGTTTGATTATTACTGTTTTAAAGAGGCTACACTGTAGAAACATCCAGAATTATTTATTTTTTTCTCTTCTGCTCTGGCATTTTTTTTTAGATACAGTTGTGTAACAGAAGTGTTTCCTTTACTACCCAGTTATTTCAGCCTTTTCAAAAGCCACAAGATAGTGGCTCTACCCACAGTAAAGATGTAGGACCAAATTGTCCTTGGCTATCATTATGCTATTTAAAGACTCAAGGAAAAAGTTCAGTTTCCCAGTTCTCTTCTTCATTGTTTCTACCCAAGGGACAACTCTACTCTCTATCCATTCTGTGCTTTTCTTACCACTACTGGCTACCAGACTGAGGTCTTTTTAAATTCTCCATCAAGTTATCCCCACATAAAATATCTTTCACCCTCTGATCTTAAAGAGGAAGAAAAACTACCCTGCCAAACCTAACAGTAAAGTACTAAACAAACTCTACTTTGACTAGAAAAAGAATCTACCTGACCCGCAGTGCTACATACCAGTGTTCTTAAAACACGTGGTATCTGCCTGCTGCACCAGCTGGTTTGTGTGAGCAAACTGCAACAGTCTGCAACTATATGCTCTCACTTTCCGTCTCCTCACAAGCAGTGCCAGAGGACATCTAGTGGTGCAGGCTGGAAACTGAAGAGAGCCTCTTCATTCTCTCAGAATCCCCAGCTATGGATTCTGAAGATGAAGACAAACCAAGCTCTATTTCAAAGGTCCTCCACCCCCTCCCTCTCCATTTTAAATAGGCCAAGTGGACTTTGGTGTGTTGTTCCTTACCTGCGATTATTGTTGTTGCCTGCCGCCTCACATTGTTTTTATCTGTATATTCACCATAGTCTAATTTCCCTTCAACGTAGAGTCGAGAACTGAAAAGCCAAAAATTTGGTTTTGGTCAGAGAACTGCACCACTTTTCTCCTTTATACTTGACTCTGAATCCACAGGCTTTTGCCTCACTTGCCTGTAGCATGTTTGCTAACTTACTTTAGGGCACTTTGATCTTAGTATGGCTCCCGGCCACTATAACTGGACAAGAAGGCCAACGGCATCCTGGCTTGTACCCGAAATAGTCTGGCCAGTAGGACTAGGGAAGCGATTGTCCCCTGGTATGCTGCACTGGTGAGACCACACCTTGAGTACTGTGTTCAGTTTTGAGCCCCTTATTACAAGAAAGATACTGAATTGCTGGAACATGTTCAGAGAAGGGCAATGAAGCTGGTGAAGGGACAAGAAAACGAGTTATGAGGAGTGGCTGAGGGAGCTGGGGCTGTTTAGTTTGAAGAGGAGGCTGAGGGGAGACCTCATTCCTCTCTACAACTACCTGAAAGGAGGTTGTAGTATGGTGGGTGTCGTTCTCTTTTCTCAGGCGACAGCTGATAGGACGAGAGGAAACAGTCTCAAGTTGCACCAGGGGAGGTTTAGACTGGATATCAGGAACAATTTCTTCACTGAAAGGGTGGTTAGGCACTGGAGCAGGTGCCCAGGGAAGTGGTGGAGTCACCACTCCTGGAAGTATTTAAGATATGTGTGGATATGGCACTTAGGGACATGGTTTAGAGTTGGTAGTGTTATGTGATAGTTGGACTTGGTGATCTTATGGGTCTTTTCCAAACTAAATGACTCTATGATTCTACGAATTCTTACATCACTTTACTATTAAGGCATTAAATCCTCAACCACATTCACTTACCCCTTCTTCACATACTGATACGTAACATCCCTGAGGCCTGGTCTGAAGACAGAGATCCTGTGCCATGTTGTCTTCTGACTGATATCACCTAAGGTACATAAAAATAAAAAAGCTGCATGACAGATCCTCTTTTTGAGGCAAGCCTCAGAAATTAGTTTCAACATGTTGGTGTTCTCAAATTATGAAAAGTGATTTAAGAAACGCAAGTATACTAGTACTTAAATGTTCCACTCATCTGTGTCAAAGTTAAAGTATTGTGCAGGAGCACAGTTCAAACCAAGAAATCAGTTTTCCTGGAAGCCAATGCTCATACTACAGGACTTTTTTTTCCCTCCTCTTACAGACTCCACATTGGACAAAAGTTAGAGAAAAAGAGACAACTGTAGCTACAGACTGATGGAAGAATCAAAGAGAAAATGTATTCATTCTTTTTTTCTCCTCTTGGAATACAAATTAAGAGTATGGAACCTGCTATACCTCTGGCAACCCCGACAAGGAAGAACTGCTAAGTGAGTGCTCTTTCCTCTCCTCCAGGGGAGGGTCAACAAGCAAATCCCTATTCAGTACATGCTGTTGAGGATGAGTCTGGGACATACAAATGTACAAGCATCCTCAGTGACCTCAAAGGAACTTCCCTGCACCCAAGAGATTTACAGAGCAGCCTGAAGACAAAGCATGGTGCTACTGAATATGCAAATATGACCTCAGAACACGGCAGAAGCAGGTTGCTTGTTGCAGACTCACCTCCCTGGGTTACTTCGCTTTCCCCTGTTCGCCATATCTCATTGGTTGCAAGAGAAAATATTGTAACGGGATTTTTTCCGTCCACTTGCCTCATGATAGGGTCCTGTCCAACCCGACCAAGTAACTGAACACGATTCATGGCTGAAACACAAAAGAGTAAATGCAAGGTGAGATGCACTAAGAAGTAGGGGACAAACCCCTAAAGGCTCAATAAACATTTTCTCCCCTTCAGTACTAGGAGATGATTAAGGAATCCAAAGAGGTTTACACAGGTGAATTATGATCCTTCTAATCATGGCAAGTCATAAATCAGCAGCTGTTGTCATGGGCCAGAACAATCACTTTCTGCAACTTCTGATCATTTTTCCAGCTTTTGTGACTTTTGGCTCATCAGGCCCTGCAGTGGCTACTATTGCATTATTGTTATCACTGCTCAATAACCTCATTTAGAAAGCTAAAGGTTCCTTATTTTCTTCTGGTCCTTTGTCATATTTTTGACAGACATCTACATCACAGGAGCCAGCAGTGCACACTTGCAGCCCAGAAAGCCAACTGTATCCTGGGCTGCATCAACAGAGGCGTGGCCAGCCTCCAGAGGTGGAGGGAGGTGACTGTCCCCCTTGGAGCGCTGCATCCAGCTCAGGGGCGCCGAGCACCAGAAGAATGTGGACCTGTTGGAGTGGGTCCAGAGGAGATCCACAAAGATGATCAGAGGGCTGGAGCACCTCTCCTGTGAAGAAAGACTGAGAGAGCTGGGGCTGTTCAGCCTGGAGAAGAGAAGGCTCCTGGAAGACCTCACTGCGGCCTTTCAGTACTTGAAGGGGGCTTATAAAAATATGGAGGGTGACTCCTTACATGGGCAGATAGTGATAGGACAAGGGGGAATGGTTTTAAGCTACAAGAGGGGAGATTTAATGTTAGGAGGAAATTCTCCACTCAGAGGGTGGTGAGGCACTGGAACAGGCTGCCCAGGGAAGCTGTGGATGCCCCATCCCTGGAGGTGTCCAAGACCAGGTCGGATGGGGCCCTGGGCAACCTGATCTGGTGGAAGGTGTCCCTGCCCATGGCAGGGGGTTTGGAACTAGGTGATCTTTAAGGCCTCTTCCAACCCAAGCCATTCTATGATTCTATTTGAGACTATTTTGCATTTATTTAAAAATATCTTGACTTTTATTTTTTTAAACTATAATAAACCCATAGTATTTCATTGCCCTTTTTGTAATTAAAGCAATGCCTTTAAAACAACAGTGCGTTATTACACCATGTGCTCTAAATTAGAGGGTCACCAGTTTTAACATGGGTACCAGGATTGGATGGACAATTTATTCCTTCTCCTTGTTGAAGAAAAGCTAGAGGAGGTTGGGGAGCACCACTCTGACACAATGAGCATATGAACTGAATGGTAAAGTCTGAAACATACACCTGGTGTGGCAGCAGCAGCACCCAAACAAGTATCCCAGGCACGTGGAAGTCCAAGCAACGAGCACATGACACACCTAGAGGCAGGAACTGGAAAACACAACAGCGTACCCAATTCACTGCCACTAATAAACTAAGACCACCTTCCTGTTTCAGGTTGTACTCCTTGTCAGGGCTTTTTGGTTTTCCCCCTTAAGGGCTGCTGGACTCAACACAGACTAGGACAGAAAGCTTAAGAGTTTGTTTGTAACAGCACATTCTTAGTTTCTGCAGTCAGGAGCTATCATTCATCTGTTCCTCTCCTGGCATATTTCAGCCATTCTAAAACCGGGATAAAAACAGAAAGAGTAACAGCTAAGTATCATCTCAAACACACAGGAGATACTTACATCTTTCAAGTACCAACGAGGCAACTGTATCAGACTCATGTCTTACAAACTGGCGAAACACCTGAAGGGACAGACAGATATTAGTTTCCAAGACACAAAGTATGAACAGCATTCACATGCCTTTACACCTCATTTTTGAGCACTTACAGAGATTTTGCAATTACATGCTCTTCCGGTGACACACAGGGGCTGTGGGAGAGCTCAGTTCCACTAAATGAAGCCATTAGGATTATTCTAAGACTACTTGATTAAACTGGGGTTAAAGAGCTGCCCAGGAAAAAGAATTGCCTGGAGGTACATCTTTAGCAATTAATTTGGGGACATGCAGTAACTACTGTTTTTCTGTAATACATATTTTGGAAACAAACAATTTTGATAGTTTCATGAAATTTCTGCTTCACTTCAGAGATTAGCAAGATGTGCCCAGCAGGTACATCATTCCACCACCAGAAGCAGTGTGATGTGCTGATAACCCCTCATTCCCCAGCAAACAGCAAATCACAGCCACAAAAACCTGATTGCTGCAGCTACACGCAAGGGAGAAAAGGTACTGACTTGATGCTGGCAAATGCCATGTCATAGAAGAAAGGAGGAAAAAAAAAAAGCCCAGGAACACTTCTGCAAGAAGCCCATACACAGGAACCAAACGTAAAGCTCATCTCCTACAAGCGGTTGCAAGATTTAAAGACAAGCAAGACCAACAATCCTGCATCAAGCAAAGAAACTAAGAGAGGAAATTCAGCTTGCAAAACAGAAGTTCTTTGGTATGCTTGTACGACCACTTGACTCGCATGCGAATAATCTACGAGTGGTTCCATGCCTAAGCCTGATCTTTTATTACGCTCAGCTGCTGTGAACTGGGGGTAGCTAAGGGCCAGCGTTTGCACTCTCTGGGAGTACGAGCACAAACGGAGCTCCGCTTTGTCCTTCCTGGGCAGTACCACAGGCCCGAGGCTGACGCCCGCGGCCTGGCGGGCGCGAGGGAGAATCCGCGCCGCTTTCTAACGACGGGGCCGGCCCCGCGGCCCACGCTCCGGCGGACGGGGCCGGCCGGTACTCCTGAGCTCGGGCTGAGGACGCGAGAGCTCCCCGCCCGACGGCAACGGTCTCCTGCGACCGCCGCGACCCGCGCCGCAAGGGGGGAGCAGCTCCTCAGGCAGGGCCCTGCCCTCGGGCCGCCCGGCGCCCCGCAGCCCCGCCGTCAGGGAGGCGGAGAAGCTTCTCGGGTGACGGGGAAGCGCCCGCTGCC
>VXAL01017311.1:294755-312476 GCA_013399475.1 Chauna torquata
CCCGGCAGCGGGCCGCCGGGGCCAGCTTGCCGCCGGGCGTGCAGCCGGCCGGAAGGGCACAGGTAGCAGCGCGATCGGATTTTTTAAGCGTTAAAAATGCGCCCATTGAAGTTACACGCGTACGTGGGCAACTCCAGAACAAGGCCTAAACGCTCTCTGAGCTCCCTCGTCTCGGCTGAGAAGCGGGATCGCGCAGGCAGGTAGCGTCGCTCCACACGCAAGGTACCGGGAGGGGAACAGGCGTTCTGATCCGCCGAGCAGCACGCTGAAGCTACTTCCCCCCACTTCAAGCAAGAAGTCCTCGCCCGTCAGCACGAATCGAGCCAGGCTTCTGGAACTAGTCTGCAAAAGCCTAGCCACTTCAGTTCTGTGATTCGCACTCATTGCTAGAAGTTAAAGGAGGGGAAGTTCTCTTCAGCTTCCTCAAGCAAGGAGCCCTTAAATTAAAAGCATTTCCTTTAGTTTTTGTCTCCCTCAGTGCAATGCCAGTCCAAATTCATCCTAAGCCCACCAGGACTGCTATGTAACAAGTCTGTCTCCTGACATGTAGTTAAAACTGGACAATTGTCTCGACCTCCTCACTTCTAGTAGGATCCAGCTGTAGATGCTGTCTCCTTGTACAACCACTGTCTTCCCTCTAAAGACACACCGGTGGCCAGAGCATTAAGACCACAGAAACACCATCAATAAGAGTCCAGCTAAACAAAGGGAAGCAGAGGAAATGCCATCCTTTACCTTGTGTGGCAAAACTATTCTTATTCTAGAACAAGACCAGTTACACAAGAAATTAAAACAGCTAAGACCGAGGAAAATACTCTTAAATCACATCTTACACCTGTGAGCTAGTCATTCTTTCCTCAGCCAGCATTTCATCATAGCTAATGAGGGAACCAAAAACCACAACAGGGAGAGCTAATATGGGGCATTGGTCTTTGCAGACCCTCTGCTTTCACAGGGCCATTCAGCAGCCAGAGCTTTTTTGGACAACACAGATTCAGTAACCCAAAGTAAAGCTAAATGAGCGACAGCTCTTCCCTCCCACCAGGCGCTTGCTGTTCTGCTTAGAAGGAGTTTCAGACTCTTGTAACTTGGCACTTCCTAAAGGCTGGTCTTTCATGAGGGTCTGCGCAAGGCGGGCTGCTTTTAGTTCCCTGCAGGGAAGAGACAGAAGGAAGAAGAATAGAAAAAAGCTACATCATGCATGAATCCCCATCAGCTGTGGAAGAAGGCTGTGAACAGTCTTGCACAGGAGGGTTGCTGCACTACTGCTTAATGGTGACTTTTGACCCCGGGTTTGACATGAAAATTACTATAGGTTTCTCCATAGTTTCTATGCCAGACTGGATCAACTTTCAAGGTTTACTTAAGTAACCTGTACATCAGGTCACCAAACACCCAGACCAGCACCAACATGAGGAGTACCCAGCTCAATCTTTCCCTTCCACGTTGTTTCAGGTATTTGTGTTAGTGGAGCTTAGATCAGTGCTATTCCATGCAGCAGATATCTGATAAAGGCATACGCTTCTTTTCCATTGCCTTTCTTCCCTGATGCTTGCAGCTCTCCCAGAGCATGTGCTCTTCTGTCTACACTGAAAATCTATTCCCCAGCTGACTATTGCAACAAGAGGGGTGCTGCGACTATCCCAGCACCTCAAAAACACTACTGCCAACAGCAGTGAGGGAGCACGAGGAAGGAGGATGTCTGCCACCACCTGGTAGTTTTCTCTTCCTTCTGTGCTAGACCACTGTCTCTGCTCAGTATCAGTTTCTCATCTGCCTGCTGGCTGCATATTGTATCTGTATTTTCTATCACCCACAGCTGCAGTAAGCATGCAAGTTCACGGCTCTCATTTAGGCAATATCTCAAAGCCAGAAGTGAGCCACAGCTGCCTTGGCACTACAAGTCCTTAGCTACAGCCCCACCACCCTTCCAGCTCAGGCACTGTGACTGGGTATTCCTGCATGCTGGCTCTCCCAACACTACCTCCCTACATTCAAGCCTGGTGATCAGACCTGTCTTCTCCCCCTCATCCCCACACAAGCCCTACCTTTCTAGCATGGCAGTCTTGCACTTCTCCACATTTAGCTGCTTCTGAAGCTGCACAGCTTTTTCAAGCGAAGGACGGAGAACTGGGTGCTTAGTAAGAGCTGTGGCAGAAGGTCTTTCCACAGGGTCAGGATGGATCATGAGCTAGAAGGCAAAGAAGTTCAGGGATTAAAACTCCTGTCACATGCCAACTGGAAAAATCTCCATCCTGTCAAGGCTATTTCCTCACCTTGAGGAGTTCAAGAAAGCCATTGGGAAGCTTCTGGGGAATTGGTGGGATATTGCCTCTGCGGATGTGGTGCCACATGGCCCCGTTGTGAGGCAGTGGTCTTGCACCTGCTGCTAGAGCTATTGTGAGTGCCAGGGCAAAGATGTCCGCCTTTGGCAAATGGCAGTATTGCTGCAGAGAGAAGATGAGCAGTTATTCAAAGAGAATGTCTTGTTATACTGAACAGAAGTGTGTTGGGGTACCAGCTCAAAAAGCAGCAGCTGAACAAGCGTACACTACAGCCTTCACCACCCCAGTTAATTTTTATTCTAAAGAGGAGAAAACAACTTTGGCCAGTAGTATTGTTAACCAATTGTTAATTAATAGCACACATTAGCTTTCACCCAGTCATGAGGAGCTTGCAGCCCACATTAGAATCACCAGAGCAAATCTAGGGGACAGTAACAAATGTGTGCCTCCAGCCCTTACCATGAGGCAGTAAGCTAGGCATACCCAACTCCAGCTGAAGGCTGTATGTGACATTGACCTAACAGTTCCTAAACCCGCTTGCAGCACAGAAAGATATTGTCACTTAAACACCTGAACTGATGAACACATCCAAGCTTGTTGTTAAATGCCGATTCCCTTTTTGTTTACTGGCCAGAATGGCAAAACTACTGCAGGTTTAAGAAGGACTTAAGTAATTCCCCAGCTGTGCCTCCTACCTCTCCATACTAGCTAATCAATGTTTGTGGTACAAAGCATTTGTCGGGTGCATACATTCCTCAGTAGTCACATCCAGCAGTTTCACATCAGCTGGATATATAATATGAAGTGCACTCTGAGAAGAGTTTGTCCCATTCATCCATTGCAGGTAAAATAGCTGCAATATTCTACAGTTGCTTCTAGTATGCTAGAACAGTATGAAGTATATTAGGACAATAGCCAAGCCTACACTATTTTTTAATAAAGTTGATTTTGCTGATTTCACAGCCATACCTGACACAGGAAAGAGGAGATAAGGCAAGGAATACGGCAGAATAATGATTTTACTATGGTTGATCTCTCCACTTGCTCACCACCTTGTTCTCCCCACCAGCAACTGTTACCTCTTGCAAAATCTCATTGGCCAAAAACCGCCTGTCTCCTTCCTCCACCTGGGGGTTTGTTATTGATGTCACATGGCCAAGGTCACCTAAAACAAAAAACAAGCAACTAACAGAGCAAACTGAAGTAGATCTACAATAAAAGCCTGCTTTTTAAAAGGTACCAACAGAGTAACCCGAAACACTGAGCAAGAGAGCAAGCCTGCTTTTACATAGGAGTCTGGGCTTGGAAACAAGCAAACAAGTTTTCTAAGACTTGCCACTTTACAGGAATTAATTCCAGTAAGTACAAGCGATATTTAGGATGATGCTATGAGTTCTGTATGCAGATCTCTTCAGCAACCAGGACAGAGCGATATCAAGCAGTAATGGGCAGCCCTAAATTTAAGTCAGTTGTAAAGTGAGCTAAAAACCTACCAATCTTATACATCACGCCAGAAGAGAATTCATCTTCACTGTCACTCTCTTCCTGCCCAGCATGACCTTCAACTGCCAACTTGTGACAGATGAAGATATTACCTGCAAGACAGTGAAATTTAGCAAATGTTATTTGAGCAGCCAGACTGCAGCAGCCTGACAACTCTGTAGAAATGCCACCTGTCAAGCTAGCCAAGCTTTGCAGTCAGAAAAATTGTGTGTGCTTTCTGCCCAACTGACATACTCAGCAATACAGCCAACAGAAGACAGTTGTATCTTATGCGTAAAATATCCCAGTGTCATGAACTTTTCTGCCCCTCCCTCTGCTCCCCAAGCTGGGAGCAGGATTTCAGCAGGAAAGAGGAGCTACACCATAAGGATGTAACGAGGTGACTGAGGGGAACATTGCTGTCAATATGCCCATCCACAGCTGCACAGAGAAGAAAGCTTGTTACTATATATATATATTTTTTGCAGAAGCTTCATCCCTCAGGGTAGGTACAGAAGAAAACATTCACTTCTCACTCCAGCTCTCACAAACATCAAGCGTTATGCAACAAGACAGCAGCAAATAAGGAAGTCCCCGTCTCCTTTAGCAGTCCTACTTGCTCCACCAGTATAAAAGTGATTCCCATGAACCAGGATTACGAGGATCATGAGACAATTAAAATGCTGCCAACTATCAGAGAAGGTTCAGTTTTAGAGCAGCAGTGGCAAAAAGCATAAAAATCCATGAGGCACATTCACTTTCTAGGGCAAGATCCTCTTTCCTTTAAAGCACTGTAATATATCCAGCCAGCAGGGTCACTGGGCATAGAAAGGGCAGCACTCAGAGGGGCAAAGGAAGAGAGTGCTACACTTACTAGGTTTGATATCCAGGTGCACAAGGCCAGAGTTGTGGATGTATTTCAGTCCCATGGAGACTTGTAACAAGATTTCTTTCAGCTCTGCTTCGGGGAAATACTGGCCACATTTTGCATTTTCCAGCAGCGCATCTTGGAGACTCCCACCTAGGAAAAAACAGTCAGTCTGAGATGCAGCAGACTTTATGGAGTAGTGTGTTTAGGATAACTTAATATAAATTATTGCCCAGAGCACTTGCAGGCTTGCTAGTGACAAACCCTGACCAGACTTGGATATCACCATTTGGCTTCACCTTCAACCTTTTGTTGCCTCGGAGCACCCTGCCTCCTGCCTGCTAAGGACTAAGCAATTGCAGTTCTACCTACAGCACCAGAAGGGCTGACCTAGCAGTGATGCTGCTGCTGCAAGTGAGCAGTGGAAAGGTTCATTACTTTTACCATATTTACAGGCATAAAGCAGGTATGTGAATAGCAGAGCAAGGAAATTAATCACAGCTGCCAGTGGGAGCTTAAAGAAGCAAGATTTGACAAAGAAGCAGAGAAGTTTTGTGGGTCTCTATTAAGGCAGTTTGACCATTTCACAGGAGTAGCAAATACCATTGCCTCTCTCCCCAGCAGCTTTCTTTTCACCACTTCTCCTTTAGTCTCAGATGTTCAACCACTAGAACACAAGAAACATCAATGATCCTCATGTTTCATGGTTACCTCCACCAGATTTAGAGTTACTACTCCAAACAGCTGTCATCACTTATCACAGCTGCCAGACCACAGCAGCAGTTGAGTGAGGAGAGCTACGCACCAGCCTTCACAGCTTATCTGGTAGTCAGAGGTATCTTTCCCAGTGCAAACCCCAGTGAGAGTTTACCTCCCTGCAGCACCAGTGGACAGTTTACCCCATTATTTAGCTCCATTCCTCCACAGCTGTTGAGACCTTTCTTCTAGCCAAGATGTTAACTAAGATATTCATCTCGACTGCACCCATCCTGAAATCTCAGCCTTTAACAGTACCACAGCCCTTACCATTACAGTGTTCATTTTGGATAATCATGTGATCATCTTCTGCCCACGCTGAGTAGTAGCGCACAACATGGGGGTGGTGTCCAAGGACAGCGTGAGCATAAACCTCACGCAATGCCAGCTGCCTAGAGAAGCATGAACAGAAAAAGTGTTGGTGACAGGGCATCAGGGTACTGCTTGGGACCATGAAAGGAGTCCTAGTTTGTAGTCTGGCTTGGGAGAGGGAAAGCAAAAGCATTTTGGACTTTCCCTTGGGTTTTGGCAGACAGACTAGCTCTCAACTGCTGAAGCAAAACCCACCACTGCCCTTAAAAAGGATGTTCAGGAACACAACAAACTTGTTGAGTAGCTGTCAGAAAAGAATCACTGAACAAGTCTTTTGTTAGAGAGGAAAAAGCAGCTTTGAAGACATTGCTTCAGTATGTCAGCATGCAGGACAACACTATCTGGTCAATACAGATGCAAACAGGCTGCACAGCAGGGTGGGGCAATATCACATAAAATAATAACTGTTAAACAGCTTAAAGACAGACTGGCTGCATGGATCTGAGGAGCTCAGGTAAGCTGCCACGGCACCTTACATTGCCTGTGGTTTCTTCTCTTTCAGACATTTGTATTCAGTAGTCTTAAAGGGGTAACTTTCTCCACCCTCCCACTTGTTACTTAGAGTGACAGCAGCCAGTTTTTGCTCCTACCACCCCTCAGATACCTTTAGGTCCACACTCCCTCCTTTCCCATCACACCTCCCAAGAACATGTCCATCATTTCAACTAGCAGTTCCTAGCTATCACACTCACTCATCTGAGGATCCTGCCAGAGGCCTTTTGGAGCGTTTGATGGCGTAAACACATCCATCAAGGCGCTTGATGCACTTGTAGACAGAGCCAAATTCCCCTACACCAATCCTTTCTAGTTCCAGGAATTCCTTCTTGTAGCGGGAAACCATATTGCTCTCTTTCAGAGGACATCTCTAGGTCACAAAAACAGCAGAGACAATAGTATGAGTTGAAAGATTCAGATAACATCTCATGTTTTTTGAGCTGTGTAGCACTTACCTACACAGAGCACCTGTTTTGCTCCCTCTCCCATTCTGGACTCTCCTCTACACATGCATGCAGGTATGCTTCCAGCCCTTCAAATGCTACCTTCCACTTAAAGATGCTGCACCTTTCTGGCCACCTAACAAAGGTCATCTTGGCAAAGATTTTTTATTTTTAAATCATGAGCTGCTAGCCATAGAGTTAGAAATTGCAGCTAAGGAGAAGGGAAACAGTCTAGCTGTCTAGCTGGCTGTAAGTGCCTAAGCATCCTTGGGTTACTACCATCATCTCTTCTCTTGGCAGCCCTGCCTGGTTCCTAGACCCATGGCTGATGGCGTCAGACAGAAGAACAGTGGGGAACAACATAGCACTTGTCTTTTGCCCAGGTCCTGCAGACTTGAGACCTGTTACCAGCCTCGATAGGTGGAAGTCCAGTATTGCTGAATTAGCCAGACTCGTGTACAGAGCGTGGGTTAAATAAGATCTATTGACTATTCTGAGCTCAGGAGAAACTTGGTGCCTTGGCTTAATGCAAGCCCACCCACATAAAAGCTGCTTGACTCTGTTAGTCAAGGTTGCCTGCAGCAAGGACATTCTGCATCAGTCCAGGCTCTCATCGGGTTTGAAGCACCAGCTGTTGACTAACTGCATATTATCAGGTCTCAGTATTTGTATTGCCAGTTATTTCCTGACTGGAAGCCACTTTTCCACAAAGGGCTAAAAGCCTGCAGAGCAGCTGGAATGTTATTGCTACAGTAGTAGTCACCAGGGAAACAGAAGATGCTGGTACTGCATGTACAGTGATGCCTGCTGGCAGCGAGGATAAGTAAAGAAGAAAAGATAAGCAGTGGAGCATGAAGTGAACAAGAGAATGGACTAAGTGATTTCCCTTTATGCTCTTGCATCCCTTACAGGGATGGTGGTTCGTGTTGGACAGTGTTTTCCACAGACTACTGCTGCAATTGCTGATAGACTGATATGGCCTTAAAGGAAGGAGGTGAAGAGTTGGTCCCCACAGCCAGTAAGATGCGGCCCATATGAAACAGCAGCTCTTCGCAACAGGCTGTATTTAATAAGGCAGCTATATATTACAGTATCTTAATAGCTCAGGAAATAAATATACCTCCTAGTACAGTTTTATACCTGTAACACATGCTCGCTATAATCATCGCTGAAGCAGAATAGTATTTCAGTAAGTCACAAGTTACTTGAGGCTTCCTTCTACAGTAATTGTGGTAGCCCCGGATGTTGCATGGTAGAAAAACGACAGCTGCCTAGTAAATCTGCTGCGGAGACAGGTTTTTCTGCTATACCAGTCTTCGCGGCTAGAGGGTACCATTATTCTTCCAGTAAGCCTAAGTATTTCACAACTACAATGAACGGTTCTACCTACATGCACAAGGGAGATAGTTAAAGGTGCTGCTCAGGAATATTGAGATTTTTACCTCACCTGAATACAGGTTTGATTCAGACTTTGCTTTCCAGAAGCCAGCTGGATACATGGCTTCACCCAGATAAAATGGGAAAGGAAGGGCAGCAGGACCCAGCTCTGGCAGAGCGGCCAGGGCACGCAAGACCTCGCTCCCTGCCCCACACAGCCAGGCCAACACACCCTGCCACAGAGGTTTTCTGGCAAAGCACGGACATTGGCCACAGCAAGAGAATGTGGGGGTGTGTTTTAAGACAGTGTCTGCTGTCCTGTAGCTACATAAGCCATAGTGGGGCCTTCTTATGGACCCAGAGATGCACAGACACCTCAGCTGGACAAAAAAGCCCAGGATAGGGGGCAAAGGGAAGTCCAAATCCCTTTGCACACCTCTCCCCACCACCACAAAGACAAGCCACTGGAGGAGAGCAAAGGGCAGCAGCATAGAGAGGCCCAGCTCCGGTACACCAAGCTCTTTTCCCAGCATTGCCACTAAAACTTCAAGTGTAGAGTCAGATTAACACTCATGCACAGCTGGCCTCATTAGAGCCTTGTTCATGCACTGGTCAGAGCAGGATTCTTCAGCTGGTGAAAACTTGTTTTTCAGACTTGCTGTAGCAGAGTCATGCAGGGCCATGGATGCAGATAGCTCTGCATTACTGAAACTGTCACTTAGGTGATAGCAGGAGCCAGGCTCTGTTCAGATCTACTGGTCTCTCAGCAGAGTCCCTTTTCTCTGTACCTCAGTTTTCTCACACAACTGTTGTGCAAGGTAGCCAAGGTTGCTAACTAGCACAAAATACTGTCTGTGGTATTCTAAAATTAGAAGCTTCCTCTTGGCTCACCTGACAAGACCTACAGCAAAAGACATTTGCCTACTGAAAAAGAATAAAGAATTTGCTGCCTCATTTCAGAAGTTTGCCATTGTGACTACTGCAATTGAAACTCGGCTCTCAGTACTCATCCACACCAGAGCCATTCAGCTCAGTCTGTGTTTGTGGTACAGGTCCCTATATTATTTGCAATGCAGAAACCATGTTCTATCCACATTCAAAGATGCTCAGTACACTGATTCATAGCTACAGCAATACACCTGCTTCTTCAAACCACAAAGGTACTGTCATTATTTACAGTAATTCAGTAATATAGCAATACAGTAATTACTTTCCCCCAAGAAACCTAAATTAAGTTTCCCAGAATGACCTAGTGACCAAAATAAATGAGTCTAAGGATTACTTGCCAAAGTTTTAGATCTGCTTTAGCAGAAGTTTCCTTTAGGAATCATTTCCAAGTTTGCTGTCTCAAATGTTAACATCAGACATTCAGCTTGGAATTATTCTATCGTAGGTACTCATCCTCTGTCATGATGTCGTGATTTAAACTCCAAGGCCCAAATCTTTACAAGCATCCTATGCTCTCTATGTGCAGGATTATGCAGAGGCACTCACCTTGGTAGGTAGCTCCCGTTTTACCTGGCTTCTTGGATCAGGATCCCTCCTATAACAGAAGCATAAGAAAGTCTGGATGTATCGCTTCAGTGCAACAATCCAACCAAGATTTGACATGAAAATATTTCACAAAAGAATCAGACCTCATCCCACAGATGTATTTTGTAAAGGATTAGTATGCAGTGAGGTTCTAGTTGAAACTTGAATGTAGTCCCAGGCTAGAAAGTCTTCGTTTCAGCTTAGAAGACCTCCATATACTGATTTTTGTAGTGTCCACAGGACACAGGAGCATCACTTAGGTCATCATTCTTCCAGCAACCTTATTTCTGGTGAAGCTACATGGGAGATTTGCACAACAAGCTCCTAGTGATGGAGAAAACCACCCCACTGTGCTTTCAAGGGAGCAGGGGGGAGCCTCTGCCCTGTTACAGCTGGGGCTATGAAAGATAAACAACATTGTAGTGCGCAGGTACTTGACTAAGTTTGCGTTGGCTAACCCAAAGCAGATTTGGACCAGAGCTTTTGCAGGTCAACGATAGGGAGTACCTACCCTACAAGCTACATTACGGGCGTAAATGAACCTAACTCCACCCCACCCGTGGTCAGGAAAGAGGTGCAGTTTTCTCCTAATGCCAAAGTGTTGAGGTTAACTGTTGAGCCCCCACTTACATTTCTGAACAAGTGAAACAATTGATTTTATTTATATTTCTATTATCTTCATATGCCTGCTAATGTTTGTTTTGCATCACTGAATGCTGCTGAAGTGGATGAATCATCGTTAGCAAATAAGTCTGGGTACTAGATGTCTGCTTCATTACCTATGCCCTTCAGACTCCTTCCCACCTGTTATTTAAGAGCAGTTCACTTACATCTCTCCTCTGGCTTTCCGCTTGCCATTAGGAAGAAAGAGCATTTGCCGGTACGACTCTGGTGTAAAGGGATTAATATTGACGAGAGAAGCTTGGGTAGAGTCATCTGAGTCAGCACCAGGAGTAAATCTCAGATGTCGGAAGCCTTTTGGTGGGACCTTTGTCCCAGATGAAGGAAAAGCTGTCTTTGATAACAGGCTCTGTATTAAGGGGAGGAAAAAAAAAAGCAGATGAGCCAACAAAATGTTTTTGTTGCTGCCATGTCAGAGTAAAATCACTGCTGCCCTGCAAATCAAGGAGAACTCACCTCTCTTCCTCAGGATAGAGAAATCACTAAAACCCTACACCCTTAATTTAGTCCTGACAGTTTTCTTCTCCTTCCACAAAGTGTTAAGTTCTTCACTAAACCCTTTCAGACTCTGTTCCCTGCTCTCTTAGGTGAGGGCTGCAGAGCCAATTCCACAAGCTCAGTCTTCAAAAGGAACCAGCTGTTCATCTTTCCCACCTAGAGAGCCACAGAAGTTGTGCCATAGTTGCATTAACATGGAAGATCCAGTTCTGTGAAGCCCAGACTGTTGCATCAGTTTGGTCAGGACAGGTTTGTCAGGAAGATGACATGGGACATGACCCAGGTTCCCTTCTGGTTCCCCAGCAGTAAACAGCATTACTATGGGGAGGTTGTTAGAAATATTTTGATATAGCTACTGACAAAGTACTGAGAAAACATTTCCCTTTGAAAAGAAAAACTAGGGTTTCAGAAATGAAGTTCAGAAGGAACCTCTGGATCTTCTAGTCCAGCTTCCCACAAAAGACAGGCCACTAAGTTTCAGTCTACCAGTCCAAAACCTTGATCCCAAGTGAAGCATAACCAGAAAAGCACCCAGTCTTGATCCAAAGACAGAAAAATCTACTTAGTTTCCATGATGATTTGATCCCTTCAGTAACCACCGGTTTTTTTGAAATAAGTCTAGTTTTTCCAGTTTGCATTTGACTTGTTTCAGCTTCAAGGTGGTGGTGTAAGGTCTAAAGGGGCTTTTAATACACCTCTTTCTCCCAGTTAAAAGCCCTTTTTAAGGGATTTTAACCCAGAACTCTTTACCACGGAGATCAAGATACCTTTTTGATCCAAGAGAGTGGTCTCTCTTGAAAGTAAAGATGTGGCTCCAGAATCATATCTAGAACTCCTCCCACCCCTCCCTGATGTTTCTAGAGGAAAAAAAAATAAGAGTTGCATGCAGTACTGTGCATCCACCTAATTGATGCTGCACTTGGAGACAAAGCTACTGGAACATTCCTCTATTTCAATACCATACTGGGAAGTTCAGCTACTGGTTTATAATAACAACCCTGAAGTCCCTCTTGATCATTTCTCAAGCTCCAGTCTGTATACCCTTGCTCTTGGATGGAAAAGCTCTGCATGTGGATATACTAAAAGCAGTATATGGCCAAGCCCAATTTACCCAGCAGCCAAGAAGCTCCGTAGGCTTGTGGCTATGTTCTAGTCTAGCCACAAATCAAGAAGGGGATATGAAATGCTGTTGCAGCCTGCATGCAGTTCCCATCTGCTCTACTAGGGCTCTATTTCATAATCAGACTTGCCTCCTGTAACATCATCTGAGAGTAGCTGCTAACACACAGGGCAAGCAAGGCAGCTACCATAACTAGCTCTAGCTATTTGTTCAAGGATTGGGTACATTCACAAAATATAATTGCCTGCCTGCTCTGCCATGCATCTTAGCTGGGGCTCCAGTGCTCATCTGCGTGCAGTTAGTCAAGACTCTGCTCTCTTACCCTTTCTCTCACCTTCAGATGTTCCATGATTGATGCACACAGCCACCCTTACAGGCAGACTGAGGCCCTTCAGAGCCTGTCATTTGCAGCATGCTAGAAAACAAAGTCCTTTCTCCCAGAATACCGAGGAAAAAAAAAACTGTTGATTCAGTGCAGTTTCTGCTCAAAGGCTGCAGGGTGGCAAACCACAGCCTTACCCAGGCAGCACATCCTGAAGCATCCAGCTGGTGCTACATACACAAGAGCACACACCAAAAGCACCCAGCACTACCAGAAGCACAGCTGGTCTGGAAGGAGGTTCCAGACCTCTCACCTATTTTGGGGCAAGATTCAGGAAGATTTCTTAAAGGATCATTGGAGAAAATTGTTGGAGAGAGGCAGAGCACTTCTCAGTACCTACAGCCTCATAGTTGGTCAAGCGTGGCCATAGGGCCACCCTTCTCTCCACGTAGCCAGGTTTCTGGAGGGGGGCAGAAAAAAAATCCTTTGATGGTAGCTAGAAGTCAAATTCTAGCTCAGAAGTCCTGAAGGGACTGACTGTACGTGTGCCACTTCAGCAAAGGAGCAACCAGTCTATGAGTAGAGCAGGAACATTGAAAGGCCTGGAGGAGCTACATTTCACTGCAAGTCATGAATGCTAGAAGCCAGTGCACACAACAGAAGTTATCTAGGAACAGAGAAGCTGGCTCCAAGTCTCCACTTGTGCTTACAGAAGACAGTATCAGTTGTATTATATTCTATACAAGAAACTTCGCAGAAAGTGGGGGGCTGTGATCATTCTCCCAAGAAGACAGATCAGCAGATAAATTACATGTTAGAAGAGTGATGCAGAGGAACACAGGCTAGTCTTCCTCCACAAGCACACATTGATCTGCTACCCTGAGAACAAAGTCCTGCCTTCCCCCGAAATCACTGAACAGCTCAGTTTCATGCAAAGAGAGAAGCAGCGTCAATGAACAACAAGCTGGCTGGAAGCGTTCCAGCTTCCCTAGACAAAGTATGCCCCAGCTGCCACGTCATTTCCAGCTTTCTCTTTCATGAGAAAACCCACTTTCATCTGAAAATGAGCTGAACAGAGCAGGCAGTGTGGGCAGCTGCCTGCCTCCAAGCTCCCCCTGGGGTGACAAGCACCTCGAAGAGATGCATTTATCCCTCTGGGAGCACAGTGCACACTTCCCACAGAGATGATACAGATGTCCAGTGCCCTAGGCAGAGTGTGAGGGACATATGTGCAGCCAAGGCACGTGGCTGCTTGTTTTTTTTACATTGGGCTGAACCAATACCAATTAATTTGTTTCAACAACAGCTTGGAAAGAGTCAAGACACCTGTTCCCACACACAGGTTTCTATTCACACTTAGAGAATAATCATTCCATAGCTAAGGAGCCTGTGCTCCAGGTTTTTAATGGAAGAGAAGGCTAACAAGGGTTAACACTAGAAAACTGCTTTCCACAGAGCTAGCAGATTCCCCACATCATGCCCGCGGTGGTGCCCCCACGGTGCCGCGGACCCTGCCTGCCCAGACGGAGGAGACGTACGCCGTTACCTTGGGAGTGTGCGGGGTGTCGCAGAGCTGCAGCTTCTTCCAGGTGATGTGCAGCGGAGTCTCAGCGTTACCGCAGCTCTTGCTCACACCTGGAGAAGACTTCAGGGTAGGACTCACCCAGGCTTTCGTCCTGCTCAGGAAAATCTCGCTGAGCTTCCTGTGAGGGGTTGCGGGGAGAGGACTGTTCCCTTGCCACTTCTGGAACTCGCAGCTCTTGAGAGGGCTCGAGCTCAGGGTGTCCTCCTCACGTATGCTTCTGTCTTCACCCTCTTCTCCACAACTGGAAAAATCCAGCCTCTGAATGAAATCATCGCTGTTGTCCCAGTCATCCATTTCACCATATGAATCAGAACGGGTGTAGCCGATCCTGGCCTGCTTTGTTAGACGGAGAGGAAGGCAGCGTTATTTACCCAGGCAGATTAGCTGCCCCCTTCCTTGCCTTATCAGTCATTAGCTCTGCTCACCATACCCACTCCCCCAACCCTGATCCCACCTACACAGAAGCCTAGAGCACACATAACCATCATTTGATTGCACTGATTATGGAATATCCCAGAACTCCCAAGCGTAACTCCATTCCGCTACTGCTCATATAACAATAACAGATTTGGCTTTCACCTTGTTGGTGCAAGTCAGATACAACTCAGAAATCACTGCCTCTCCCAGGAAGCCTCCAAGGGAACTTCTCCACCCACCAGTACTTCATCCACTACTCACCACAGAGACTGAGCTATCAAGCCCTACAGAACACAGCACAACAGCCCTCCCCTCGCCCTTTCCTCTCTTAAATTCCTCAGCCAGAGAAAGAGACCAGACTGCACATACTGCTGTGAAAGCAGAGGGGCCCCAAGCAGTGACCAGACACCTTACAGCCAGCCCTCCTCCTGCACATTTATAACCACCCCACACACCTGGACCATTGCTAACGGGAAACAGCTGGAGCTCGGCAGCACCTGCGCACGGCTGCCTGTGGCTGGGAAAGCTGGTGGCTGGGGGGATTTGCTGTGGATCTGAATCTGCTGTGCCTGCAGCCAGCTCTGCAGGGAGCCAGGGCTCCCTCTGAGTCATCCCCTTGCCTCTGCACGCTCTTCCCTCCTCCCGCTTCCCGGGCCTGCGGGGAGGTGATGTTTGCTGACAGCCAGGCTCCTTCGTGTTAATTCCATGGGAGACGCAGTCTTTGTGGGCTTAGCTTACACCAACGATCAGTCTGCTGGTGACGGACCCAGCGCTTCCTTCTTTTAGGTCTGAATTTAACTTCTTGCGTTTAGACGCGCGTTAGTTTGGAAAGCATTACAGCCTGCACGGGGAGGTTAGTAGCCTAATTTATAACGTGCTAGACTTCGTGAGAGAGTGAGGGACCATACCCAGCTCTTCGTGTGGGTTCCTGTCTCTGGCTGTCAAGTGTGTGCCCTGGGAGCGGAGGGGGACGCTGGCCATGCCAATGCCAATGGCACGTGCAGGAGGTCCACCACAGCTCAGCAGGAGTAGGACAAAGCCTCTTCTCTCTGCGCCTCTCCGCAAAAACCATCAGTGTGTGCTTTTGTAAGCCTGTGTCAAAGAGGAACCAGAATGAGCTTTAATGAGCTGGGAACAAGGTTACAGAAGCCTTTACTCTTAGCATCAAGGAGAGCTGCTGGACGGACACACAGAAATTGGAAGTGGTCGCAGCCCAGAAGAGACTGGGGCTTGTCAGCATCGGCACGTACTTTCCAGTGCATAGGTCAAGGGGAGTTCCCACCAGGAAATAAAGGGACATGTCAATCTGAGGTCAGTCAGCCCTCATAACCTGGCCTTTTAATTAAAAGTATGGCCATTCAGGTCTCTGAAGTTGCCTGCTAAGACTGTGACCAGCAACTCACTTGATACAGACCACCAGAATGGTATTAGGAGGACGTGCCAGGCACTCAGCATTGTTTTCACAGCTTGCATCTGGCCCAGAGGTCGCAGCGTTTCTTCCAGGCGCAGCGCCTCTTGCTGCCATGCAGACTCACTTCTCCCACACGGCAGCTGCCGTCCTGCACCTTACCTCGAGTGACGCACAAAAGCCTGGGAGCGCTGGCGCGGGCACCGTTTGCTATGAGAAGCTCTCTCTGTAGCATCTGGCCAGCTGAGATGCTATGAAAGTGCCGCTTTGGCACTGCCGTGATTTGGCTGTATTCATCAGATGTTGGGTACTCAGAACCTTAGACAGTAATATTTTATTTGCAATCCAAAGAAGTAATGTTTTTAGTCCCCATAACTACATTTTGATTAAAAACCCAGCAATGAAACTCCTTCAGACCTCAGTTTTCATTCCCCTCTCAAACATTTTTTTGCATTTTTTTCTTCTCAGGAGCTGTGGGTAGCCGTTCCTCTAAGGAGGAGTGTGAGGTGTAAAGGAGAAAAGTTGGACTTGGTGTGAAGAAGGCTCAACTCGTTTGTCTTGTTTCTTCTAACTAACAGCCACCACATTCCCACTTCTTATTGTTTCTGGAGGGCTACTCAAAGGTATGGAGACGATTTTCTTAGCCCTCAATTGGAGGGAAAATATGCTCATTTTCTTTTGAAGGAGAGTTTTTTCCCCTCAGATGGTCATATTCCCACCGAGCCTGGGTCTTTTCGATTTTGGTGAAGTAAGAAAGCAGAGAACAGGGCCCTTGGTCATGGCTGCTGGCATTTCACGTATCCCAGAGCCAGCGCTGGCACCTCTGCTGCCTGTCACTTGCCGCTGTCCCCGTTCTGCCCGCTGCCTGCCACTGGGACAACGGCTGGCGGGACCACACAGCAAAGCGGGCCGGGAGCCACTCTGCACCGCAGAGAGACAGGCGGGTGGGGATTTGTGCTCGGGATGTGTTTCCCCCAGGTGGATCGGTGGGGGGACACGCTGACGTTTGTGCCCGCACCACTGTGGGGATGACAGAGAGGGGAGAAACAAGCTGTCAGCTCACCATCACTGACGCACAGAAAAATGTTCAACAAGATACCGCTTGGCACTGTCTGTATGGTGAAAGTGAAGCATGTGGCTAAGTATTTGCAGAATCTGCCTTCTCTTTGTAGCTCTTCACACAGCACCAAAACTCTGTGCAGGGCTGGGTTTTTTTCTCTTTACCCGTCACCTTCCACAAAAATCTCCATCTGCTAACCACCACCTACTGCCGTTTATAGCTCTGCTAAGGAAACTTGTGCATGGGCTTTGTGAAGCAAAATGCCCACTCAGTGCTGGAGCTGTCTGAGATGAAGTTCACACGGACGCTACTGTTACAGAAAAAGGAAAAAAAGCACTGTTGATGAAACTGGATCATGAGTTTCTTAACGGCGTATCAAACTCTCAAAGTTTCCTGCTCAACAGGAAAAAAGTTAGGCATTGAAGGCTTCTATGACAATACCCTTCCCTTTAATTGCGGCCTGCTTAATTGGGTAATCCAATTAATCAGAAAGTCCCAGGGAAGTGAGTTAAACCTAATGATGCTTAATGACATTGGTGGCAGCGCAGTGAGGATGGTAATTACACTGAAGCTGGCTGCCTGCGGATGCCTTGGTAGTGCTGGAGTCTCTGTGGATCAGTCTCAAGCCGATCCTGCCTGTTCCTCTGAAAACTGTTTTGCATCCCCCTATAGCACATACACGCACACGTATCGGCATTGCTGGTTCTCCCACGCGTGGCTTGCAGCTTCTCCCGCAGCAACTCAGAGGTGCGGGAGACTGCCCTGTTCCTGGCACCGACGCAGCTCGACGCTCGCCCGGCGGGGCACCCCACTGCAGTTCCCTCTCAAGGAGGCAGCGTTTTCCAGTCGGGACGGCCAGCCCCCGGCCCTCCCGCGCTCCTCAGGGGGGCCGGCACCAGGAGAGCGCAGAATCTGGGGGTCCCAGCCTGGCCAAGCCGGGCTCCCAGCTCCTGCTCGGTGCCGGCCACCCCCAGGAGCTGCTCCTCACCCCGCGCCGGGTGCCGCGCTCCTGGGCGCGG